>CM039668.1:13875598-13895598 GCA_022405105.1 Aristolochia contorta | reverse complement strand
TCGCACACACACCAACTCGCACACACACCCCTCTATGCTTGCACACACCTCAACGCTTGTACACACACCCCAACGCTCGCACACACCCCAACGCTCGCACACACCCCAAAGCTTGCATTCTCACACCCCAATGCTTGCACACACACACACACACACACTCCAATGCTTGCACACACATACACCCTTATGCACACACACACACACACACACACACCAATGCTTGCACACACACACACACACACACACCAATGCTTGCACACACACACACCAATGCACACACACACACACACACCAATGCTTGCACACACACACACACACACCCCAATGTTTGCACACACACTCATACACACTAACGCTTGCACTCATACACACCCCAACACCGGCACACTCACACACCCCAACGCTGGCACACACACCCCAACGCTGGCACACACAGACCCCAACGCTGGCACACACACAAACGCTGGTACACACCAACGCTGGCACTCACACAAACGCTCGCACACACACACCAACGCTCGCACAGACACACCAACGCTCGCACATACACACCAACGCTCGCATACACACACAACAACGTTCGCACACACAGCAAAGCTCGCACACACACCAGCGCTTGCACACACACCAGCGCTTGCACACACACACACACCAGTGCTCGCACACACACACACACCAGTGCTCGCACACACACACACACCAGTGCTCGCACACACACACACACACACCAGCACTCGCGCGCACACACACACTCCAGCGCTCGTGCGCACACACTAGCGTTCGTGCGCACACACCAGCGCTCGCACGCACACACACTCGCACGCACACACACACACACACATACACCAACGTCACACATGATGCTCACACACACATGACGCTCACACACTCACATGACGCTCATACACTCTCATGACGCTCACACACATGATGCTCACACACATGACGCTCACACACATGACACTCACACATGACGCTCACACACATGATGCTCACACACACCAACGCTCAGAGACACCAACTCGACAACAACTCTCACACACACCGATGCTCAGAGACACCAACTCTCACACACACCAACGCTCGCACACACACCAAATCTTGCACTCACACCAACGCTCACACTCACCAACACTCGCACACACCCCAACGCTCGCACACACCTCAACGCTCGCACACACCAACGCTCACACACACACCGACGCTCGCACACACCGACACTCGCACACACACCAACGCTCGCACACTGCAATGTTCGCACACACTCCAATGCTCACACTCACACCAACGCTCGCCCACACACTAATGCTCGCCCACACCAACGCTCGCCCACACACCAACGCTCGCCCACTCACTTAGGCTCACACACACACCAACGCTCACACGCACCAACGCTCACACGCACCAACGCTCACACGCACCAACGCTCACACACGCACAAACGCTACACCCTGGCACCAACGCTCACACACGCACCAACGCTACTCCCAGGCACCAACGCTCACACGCGTCAATGCTCACACGCACCAATGCTCACACACGCACCAACGCTCACACACGCTCCAACGCTCACACACGCACCAATGTTCACACACGCACCAATGTTCACACACGCACCAATGCTCACACACGCACCAACACTCACACACACCAACGCTCGCCCACACACCAACGCTCTCCCACTCACTCAGGCTCACACACACACCAACGCTCACACGCACCAACGCTCACACGCACCAACACTCACACGCACCAACGCCACACGCTCAACGCTCACACGCACCAACGCTCACACGCACTAACGCCACACGCACCAACGCTCACACGCGCAAACGCTACTCCTGGCACCAACGCCACACACGCTCAACGCTTACTCCCAGGCACCAACGCCACACGCGCCAATGCTCACACGCTCCAACGTTCACACACGCACCAACGCTCACACACGCTCCAACGCTCACACACGCACCAATGTTTACACACGCACCAACGCTCACACACACACCAATGCTCACACACGCACCAACACTCACACACACCAACGCTCGCCCACACACCAACGCTCGCCCACTCACTCAGGCTCACACACACACCAACGCTCACACGCACCAACGCTCACACGCACCAACGCTCACACGCACCAACGCTCACACGCACCAACGCTCACACGCACCAACGCTCACACGCACTAACGCTCACACGCACAAACGCTCACACACGCACAAACGCTACTCCCTGGCACCAACGCTCACACACGCACCAACGCTACTCCCAGGCACCAACGCTCACACGCGCCAATGCTCACACGCGCCAACGTTCACACACGCACCAACGCTCACACGCTCCAACGCTCACACACGCACCAATGTTTACACACGCACCAACGCTCACACACGCACCAACGCTCACACACGCACCAACGCTCACACGCACACACGCACCAACGCTCACACGCACACACGCACCAACGCTCTCACGCTCCAACGCCCACACACGCACCAACGCTCACACACGCACCAATGCTCACACACGCGCCAATGCTCACACATGCACCAACGCTCACACACGCACCAACGCTCACACACGGACCAACGCTCACACGCACCAACGCTTACACACGCACGAATGTCCACACACGCACCAACGCCCACACACGCTCCAACGCTCACAAATGCACTAACGCTCACACATGCACCAACGGTCACACACCAACGGTCACACACATACCAAAGCTCACACATACCAACGCTCACACACACCAACGTTCACATGCACACTAACGCTCACACATACCAACGTTCACACACACAAATGCTCACACACACACCAACACTCACACTCACATCAATGCTCACATTCACACACCAACTCTTACACACACCAATACTCGCACACATCAACGCTTTCACACACCAATACTCGCACACATCAACGCTTTCACACACCAATACTCGCACACATCAACGCTTTCATACACAACACACAACACACACAACACAACACACACCAACGCTCGCAGACAAATACACCAAATTTTGCACACCCACACACCCACTCCAATGCTCGCACACACACCCACACAAATGTTCGCATAGACACACCCACACCAATGTTCGCACACATGCACACACACATGGCTCTCTCTCTCTCTCTCTCTCTCACACACACACACACATAGATACACACTGATGCTCACACATACACTGACGCCCACACACACATTGACGCCCACACACACATTGACGCTCACACACACTGACTCTCTTAGACACACACTGACGCTTAGACACACACATTGATGTTCCCACACACACACACCTATGCTCACACATATATATACACATTGATGCTCCCACACACACACCCCAATGCTCACACATATACACACCAATGCTCACACATATACACACACCAATGCTCACACATATACACACACCAATGCTCACACATATACATACACCAATGCTCACATACATATACACACCAACGCTCACACAAACACACCAACACTTACACATAGCTCACACACATATACACACAAACACTTGCGCACAACTCACACAGATATACACAACAACGCTCACACATACACACCAACACTTGCACACAAACATACTCACCAACACTCGCACTCAAAGACACACCAACGATCGCACAACACAGACAAATGCTCACAAACGCACAAACTCATAAACGCACAAACTCTCAAACACACAAACTCACAAACGCACACACATACACCAAAGCTTGCAAACACATAAACACACGCACATACATACACACGCACACACATACACGATCAGTCACAAACACATACACCCGTATACACCAATGCTCACAAACACACACACTCGCTCCAAAATACACACACAAATGCTTGCACCCAAAAACACTCCAACGCTCGCTCCGAGACAATCCAATGCTCCCACATATACTCTCCAACGCTCCACTGACACCAACATTGACACACTCCAACACCCGCACATGCACACACAAGAACGCTCACACACATACACAGCACACACACACTACACACACACACTACACATACACTAGCGCTCACATACACACACTCCAACATTAGGAATGATCACACACACACTCCAATGCTAGGAATGCTCACACACACACACACACACCAATCCTCGCACAACACACACACCTACGCTTGCACACACACACACACACCAACTCTAGCACAATACACACCAACGCTTGTACACACACACGCCAATGCTCGAACACACACACACACACCAATACTCGCACACACCAACGGTTGCATTACACACACACCAACGCTCGCACAACACACACACCAACGCTCGCACAACACACACCAGTGCTCGTACTACACACTCACCAGTGCTCGTACTACACACACCAGTGCACGCACAACACACACCATTGCACGCACAACACACACCAACGCTCGCACATGTACACCAATGCTCGCACACGTACACCAACCCTCGCACACGTACACCAATGCTCGCATACGTACACCAATGCTCGCACACGTGCACCAATGCTCGCACACGTACACACACACACACACAAATGCTCGCACACACATACGCACACCAACGCTCATCCACAAACACACACACATACCAACGCTCGGACACACACCAATGCTCGGACACACACCAATGCTCGGACACAAACACACACTAATGCTCGCACACACACACACCCCAACGCTCACACACACCAACGCTCATCCAAGCACCCCAATGCTCACACACACACCAACGCTCACACACAGACACCAACGCTCACGCACAGACACCTAAGCTCACACACACACCAACGCACACACAGATACCAACGCTCACACAGATACCAATACTCACACACACACACAAACGCTCCCACACTCACACCAACACTTACTCACACACACGAGCGCTCACACACACACCCCAACTCTCTCACACACCAACGCTCGCACACACACCCCAACGTTTGCACACACACACACACACACCCCAACGCTTGCACACACACACCCCCTAATGCTTGCACACACACCCCAACGCTTGAACACCCACACACCCTAACGCTTGCACACACACCCCAACGCTTAAACACCCACTCACACACACCGCAACGCTTGCACACACACACACACACCAATGCTTGCACACACACACACACACACACATCCTAATGCTTGCACACACACACACACTCCCAATGCTTGCACACACACACACACACACACACACACCCGAATGCTTGCACACACACACACACACCCAATGCTTGCACACACACACACACCTCAATGCTTGAACACACACACACATGTACACCAATGCTTGCACACACACACACACACCAATGCTTGCACACACACACATACACCAATGCTGGCACACACACACAAACGCTTGCACTCACACACACCCCAACGCTGGCACACACACACAAACGCTCGCACACACACCAATGCTCGCACATACACACCAACACTCGCACATACACTCCAACGCACGCATATACACACACACCAACGCTCACATACACGCACACACCAACGCTGGCACACACACACCAACACTCGCATATACACACACACCAACGCTCGCACACACACACCAGCGCTCGCAGAGAAACTCCAGCGCTCGCGCACACACACACACACACTAGCGCTTGCACACACACACACACACCAGTGCTCGCAGACACACACACACCAGCGCTCGCGCACACACACACCAGTGCTCGCGCTCGCGCACACACGCACACACACATACACCAACGTCACACACTCATACACCAACGTCACACATGACATCCACACACACACATGACGCTCACACACACATGACGCTCACACACACACATTGACGCCCACACACACACTGGCGCTCACACTCACACTGACACTCCCAGACACATTGACGCACACACCAACTCTCGCACTCACACTAACGCTCGCACTCACACCAATGCTTGCACTCACACCAACGCTCACACACACCAACATTTACACAAACAAACGCTCACACACACCAACGCTCACAAGCACACCAACACTCAGAGACAACAACTCTCACACACACCAACGCTCGCACACACACCAACGCTCGCACACACACCAACGCTCGTAGACACACTCCAACGCTCGCACTCTCACCAACGCTCGCCCACACACCAACGCTTGCCCACACACCAACGCTCGCCCACACACCAACGCTCGCCCACACACCAACGCTCGCCCACACACCAACGCTCGCCCACACACCAAGCCTTGCCCACACACCTAGCCTCGCCCACACACCAACGTTCGCCCACACACCAAGCCTCGCCCACACACCAAGCCTCGCCCACACACCAACGCTCGCCCACACCAACGTTCGCCCACACACCAACGCTCGCCCACACACCGAAGCTCGCCCAAACCAACACTCGTCCACACACCAACGCTCGCCCACACACCAACGCTTGCATACACACCAACGCTCACCACACACCAACGCTCACCACACACCAACGCCCGCCCACACACCAACGCTTGCCCACATACCAACGCTTGCCCACACACCAACGTTCATACACCAACGCTCGTATACACACGAATACTCGCACACACCAACGCTCTTATACACACGAATACTCGCACACACCTTCGCTCTTATAGATACGAATATTCGCGCACACACCGATGCTCACACACTTACCAACGCTTACAAACAAACCAACGCTCACACACACACCAACGCTCACACACACCAACCGCCACACACACACCAACGCTCACACACACACCAACACTCACACACACACCAACGCTAACACGCACCAACGCTCACACGTACCAACGCTCACATGCACCAACGCTCACACGCACCAACGCTCACACACGCACCAACGCTCACACACGCACCAACGCTCACACACGCACCAACGCGCACACGCACCAACGCTCACTCATGCACCAACGCTCACACACTCACCAACGCTCACACACTCCAACGCTCACACACGCACCAACGCCCACACATGCTCCCACGCTCACACATGCACTAACGCTCACACACACACCAACGCTCACACACCAAGGGTCACACACATACCAAAGCTCACACATACCAACGCTCACACACACACCAACACACCAACGTTCACACACACACACTAACGCTCACACAGACCAACGTTCACACACACCAATGCTCACACACACACCAACACTCACACTCACATCAATGCTCACATTTACACACCAACTCTTACACACACCAATAATCGAACACATCAACGCTTTCACACACAACACACAACACACAACACACACAACACAATACACACACCAACGCTCGCACACAAACACACCAAGTTTTGCATACACACACACCCACTCCAATGCTCGCACACACGCAACCACACCAATGTTCGCACACATGCACCCACGCCAATGGTCGCACACACTACACACACACACTAGCTCTCACATACACACACTCCAACATTAGGAATGCTCACACACACACACACACACCAATCCTCGCAGAACACACACACCTACGTTTGCACACACACACACCAACTCTAGCACAATACACACCAACGCATGTACACACACCCCAATACTCGCACACACCAACGTTTGCTCTACACACACACCAACGCTTGCACAACACACACCAGTGCTCGTACTACACACACACCAACACTCCCACAACACACCAGTGCTCGCACAACACACACCTACACTCGCACACGTACACCAACGCTCACACACGTACACCAACCCTCGCACACGTACACCAATGCTTGCAGATGTACACCAACGCTCGCACACGTACACACACACACAAATGCTCGCACACACATATGCACACCAACGCTCATCCACAAACACATACACACACCAACGCTCGGACACACACAAATGCTCGGACTCAAACACACACCAATGCTCGCACACACACACACACCAATGCTCTCCCAAGCACCCCAATGCTCACACACACCCCAACGCTCACACACAGACACCAACACTCACACACAGACACCTAAACTCACACACACACCAATGCACACACAGATACCAACGCTCACACAGAGACCAATGCTCACACACACACACACACACCAACGATCACACACACAAACACTCCCACACTCACACCAACGTTTGCACCTAGACACTCTCCAATGCTTGTATACACGCACCGACGCTTGTACACACCCACACACACACCAATGCTTGCACACACACACACACACGAGCACTTACACATACACCTCAACTCTCTCACACACCAACGCTCGCACACACACACCTACGCTCGCACATACACACACCAATGCTCGTGCACACACACACACACACACGTTGGCACACACACACACACACACGTTGGCACACACACACACACACACGTTGGCACACACACACACACACCAATGCTCGTACAAACACACACTGATGTCGGACAAACACACACTGATGCTCACGAACACAATGACGCTCACACACACACCAACGCTCGCACACACACACCCCAATGCTCACATACACCAACGCTCACGCGCACACACCAACGCTTGCAAAAACATGCACACACACACACATACCAACGCTTTGAAACACTCACACACCACCACCATCGTAAACACACTGTGCAACGCTTACAAAGACACATACCAACGTTCACAAACACACAACTACGATTGCGAACACACATGCCAACACTTGGAAACACACACACACACACACACACACACACACACACACACATAGTAACGCTTGGAAACACACACACGCTAACGCTTCTAAACACACACACACACCAACGCTCGCTCAAACACACACACACACACACACACACACTAACACCAGCACAAACACACATCAACGCTTGCACACGGAAATACACACACAAACCCACATGCAAACACACAAAAAAATACTTTCTCGCAAAACATAACACTAGCACACACAAACACACACACACCAACCTTCGCTCCCACACACAAACACATACTCACACGCAAAGCCACACACAAAAACACACACACCCCGACGCTTGCACACACACACACACATTCGCACTTACACAAATAAACCCACCAACGCTCAAAAACACACATACACCACCGCTCTCAAAATCCCACACACGCAAACACACACCAATATTCGCAAATACACTCACCAATGCTCGCTCACACACACCAAAGCATACACAGACACACACACTCCAACGCTCGAAAACACACACACGCCGCCACGATCGCAAACACACAGACCAACGCTCCCCAAATACACACACACCAACGATCTCCAACACACACACACCAACTCTCACAAAACACACACACACCAACGCTCACAAAAACACACAAACACACCAATGTTTGCAAACACAATCACAATGCTTGTAAACACACATACACACACCAACGGTCACAAACAAACACACACACCAATGCTCCCAAACACACGCACACACACACCAATGCTCACATACACACACACACACCAGTGCTCTCAAACACACACATCCCAACGCTCCCAAACACACACACATCTCAACGCTCCCAAACACACTCACACGCACACACCATCGCTAACACACACACAAACACACACACACACACACACACACAGACATGAATGCTCGTAAACATAGACTCGAACGCTCGCTAACACACACACGAGCGCATGCAAAGACACACACACCAACGCTCGCAAACACACACGCACACCAATGCTCGCACACACACTCCAACGCATGTACACACACTCCGATAGCCATTCACACACTCTGACACTGGAACACACACTCCAACGCTAGAATAAACACACACTGGAATGCTCACACACAAAAACACGAACCAGTTTGCCCTGACAAACACACCAACTCTCGCTAACAGAAACAAACACAAACACTCGCAAACACACCCAGCAATGCTCACACGCACACACACAGACATCAGCACTCGCTCAAACACACACACACACAGATGTCAGCACTCGTTCAAACACACAGATGTCAGCACTCGTTCAAACACACACACACACACACACCCGTAAAACACAAACACACACCAACACTTGAACGCATAAACACACAAACGCTCGCACACAAACACGCACACACATGCACAAATCCACACGCAAACACAAGCCCACACGCAAACACACACACAATAGTGCTTGCACAAAAAAACACAAGCCAACATTGGCACACACACCCACAAACACTCGTACACAGACACACACCCACAAACGCTCGTACACAGACACACACCAACCAACTCTCCCACACACAAACACAAACACACCCAAACCCACCCCAACACACACACACACACCAATGTTCACAAACACACTCACCAACGCTCTCTCACACATACCAATGTTCACAAACACACACACCAACGCTCTCTCACACACTCATCAAAGCTCACACACACACTTACACAAACACACACGACAACGCTCAAAAACACACACCACCACGATCACAATCCCACACCAACGCTCGCACCCATAGAGAGACCAATGCTCGCGCACACACCAACGCGCGCACATGCACGAACCAACGATCGCACACACACAGACCAATGCTTGCACACACACATACATACCAACAGTCACACACACTCACAAACTATCGCACACACAATCACTCACACAATCACTTGCCAACTCTCACACACACAAACACTCACACAAACACACACAATAATTCTTCGACACAAACACACACACAACAATGCTTATTCACAAACACACATTCCAACACTAGAACACAGAATCACACCAATGCTTGAACACACTCACACACCCCAACTTTCGGTCACGCAGACAAACGGTCGCACATGCACACACACCCAACGCTTACACACACACGCACAAACCAACGCTCCCACACACAAACACACACACAACAATCCACACACAAACACACACAAACACACATTCACACACCAAAACCCACACACAAACACACACACAGACACACATACACACACACCAACGCTCGCGCACACACACTTTCCCACGCTCGCACATACACATACTCACGAACTTACACCAATGCTCACAAATACACACACCAACGGTCGCAAACACATACACATACACCACTGCTCGCAAACAAACACACACAAAAACACATGCACGCACACACCAACGCTCGCAAACACACTCCCTACACTGGCAGACACACACACACACACACACTAACACTTGCAAACACACATACCAACTCTCGCAAACACACATACCAACGCTCGCAAACACACATACCAACGCTCGCAAACACACATACCAACGCTCGCAAACACACACACACCACCACAATCACAAACACACAGACTAACGCTCGCTAATACACACACACCACCACAATAGTAAATGCACAGACCAACGCTCGCAAACACACGCAACAACGATAGCAAACACACACGCTAACACTTGCAAGCATACACACACAACAACAACAACATTTGCAAACACACACACACAGCAACGGTTATAAACACACACACACACACACACACACACACTGCAACGCTTGCAAACACACACACACACCCCAACACTCTCAAATACACACACAAACCAACGCTCGCAAACACACACACCAACGCTTGCACACACACCACACACACACACACACACACACACACACACACACACACACACACATACCAATGCTTGCAAACACACAAACACCATTGCCCGTGCAGATACATACACTTACAGACACACATAGCAACGCTTGCTCAAATACAAACACACACACCAGCACTAGCACAAACACACCAACGCTTGCACACATTAACACAAAAACACACAAATACAAACCCATACGCAAATATACACACAACAACGCTTGCTCATAGACATACACTCTGACACACACACATACACACACACACACACCCCTTCGATCACACAAACCAACAATCGCACACACACACACACACACACAAACCAACGGTCCCACACACAAATACACACACGCAAACCCACATACAATCACACACACACCCCAACGCTCGCACGCACACACACACCAACACTCGTACGCACACACACACCAACACTCGCACGCACACACACACCAACACTCGAACATACACAAACACACACACCAATGAACGCAAACACACGCACATACACCACCGCTCTCAGAAACCCACACACACCGCAACGCTCGCACACGCACATACATCACCGTTCTCAGAAACCCACACACACACCAACAGACGAAAACACACACACCAACACTCGCACGCACACACCAACGCTCGTACGCATGAACACACCAAAGCTCACACAGACACTCACACACAGACACACACCAACGCTCAAAAACACACACACACCGCCACGATCACAAACACACTGACCAACGCTCTGCAAACACACACACACCAACGATCTCAAATACACACACACCAACGCTCTCAAATACACACACAAACCAACGCTCGCAAACACACATACACACACACCATCGCTTGCACACATGCACACACCCACACACACGCCAACGCTTGCAAAGACACAAACACCATCGCCCGTGCAGATACACACACTTACACACACACACACACACACACACACACACAACAACGCTTGCTCAAATACACACACACACACACCAGCACTAGCACAAGCACTCCGACGCTTGCACACATAAACACAAACCCACACACCAACACAAACCCACACGCAAATACACACACAACTACACTTGCTCACAGACATACACTCTGACACGCACACATACACACACACATACACACACACCAACACTTGTACACACACACACTCCCCTTCGCTCACACAAACCAACATTCGCCCACTCAAACCAACACTCGCACACACGCACACACAAACCAACGGTCCCACACACAAATACACACACGCAAACCCACACACAAATACACACACCAACGCTCGCACATACACAAACACTCACGCCAATGCTCACAAATACACCCACAAACACCACCGCTCTCAGAAACACACACACTCCCCAACGCTCGCACACGCACATACACCACCGCTCTCAGAAACCCACACACACACCAACACTCGCAAACGCTCACACCAACGCTCGCACGCACAAACACACCAAAGCTCACACACACACTCACACACAGACACACACACACGCCAACGCTCAAAAACACACACACACACCGCCACGATCACAAACACACTGACCAACGTTCCGTAAACACACACACACACCAACGATCTCAAATACACACACACCAAGCATCGCAAATACATATACACACACCCCAATGCTTGAAAATACACACTCAACGCTGTCGAACACACACACACACACCAATGTTCACAAACAAGATAGAATACCCCAACGCTCCCAAACACACACACACACACACCAACTCTCACAAACACACTCAAATACCGACACTCACAAAAACAAACAAACACAAATGCTTGCTAACACACCACAACACTGGCCAACACAGACACTCACCAACGCTCGTAAACAGACAAACACCTACGCTCGCAAACACACACACACCAATGCTTGCAAATACTCACACATGCACGAATGCTTTCAAACACACACACACAGACAAACGTTGGCAAACACACAGACACGAACACTCGCAAACCCTTGCAAACACACACACCTATGCTCGCATACACACGCACACCAAAGCTCGCACACACACACACACACTCCAACACTCGTACACACACCAATTCTCGTGCGCACATACTCCGACACTGGCACACACACTCCAATCCTAGCACAAACACACACTCAAACGCACGCACACATAAACACGCACCAACGCTCGCCCCAACATGCACATCGATGATCGCAAACACAAACACACACCAATGCTCGCACACACATACACATACCAATTCTCGCACACACAAACACACTCAAACGCTCGCGCACACAAACACACACATCAAAGCCCACACACACACTCATATCAATGCTCGAACACACACACTAACATTTGTAAACACGGACACACACACCAATGCTCGCACACGCATACACACACCAACACTCAGGCACACATACACACCAACTCTCGCACACACACACACGCGAGCACCAATGCTCACTGTTACACACACACACAAACGCTCTCAAACACACACAGACAGGAACGCTAGCAAAACATGCACACCAACGCTCGTAAACACACACACCAGCACTCGCAAACACCCACACCAACGCTCGCACACTCACACAATCACTCCAATGCTCGTACTCACACTCCAACTCTCGTACACACACTCCGACACTGGCACACACACTCCAACGGTTGCACACACACACACAGTCACTCCAATGCTCGCACACACACTCCAACACTTGTACACACACTCGGACACTGGCACACGTACACTCCAATGCTTGCACACACAAACACACACTCCAATGCTCGCGCACAGAGACACACACCAACGCTCGCACACACAAACACACACTCATACACAAACCCACACAATCCAACGTTTGCTCACACACACACCAATGCCCTCACACACTCACATCAACGCTCGTAAACACACACACACACACACACACACTCACACTTACTTTCTCACACTTAGAAACACAAACAAAAGCTTGCACACACACCAATGTTGGCGAACACACATACCAACGCTCGCACACACACGAAAACCAAAGCTCAAACACACAAACACATACCAACTCTCACATACATAAACACACACCAACGCTCACACACACACACACACACACACCAATGCTCGTACTTACAAAAACACACCAAATTTCACTCACAGACCAACACTAACACACACACCCACACACCCACACACCAACGCATGCACACACACACACACACAGAGACTGACACTCACACACGATAAAATATACTCCCACTGACAAACCCACACACAAACACACGCACTGCAACGCTCGCACACACACACACACACTCCAACATTCACAAATTGACACACACCAATGCTCGCACACACACACTCCAACACTTGCACACACACGCGCGCACTCCCACACACAAACACTCGCACAAACACATACCAATGCTTGCACACGTAAACACACACACACACACACACAACCATACAAACCCACCCACAAACATAAACCCACACACAAACACCCACACCAACGCTTGCACACACACACTGTCCAACACTCGTGCACACACACACACAGTCCAACACTCGTGCACACACACATACACTTCGCTCGCACACACACACTCCAACACTCGAACACACACGCCAACGCTCACACTCACACACTCGCCATCTTTCTCACACATAGACCAACGCCCTCACACACACCAACACTTACACATCCACACAAAAACCCACTCTCAAACTCACATGCACACCCCAATGCTCGCACATACTCACACACACCCCAATGCTCATACATACACACACACACCCCAATGCTCGGACACACACACACACACACCCCAATGCTCGTACATACACACACACACACCAACTTTTAAACACACACCAACTTTTATGCCTTGATCGAACATGAAGCAGTTCGCCTGGAGGCTTTACATGGAGAATTTTCCACGTCAGATTCTACAACAAGTGTAGCCGTCCATGACCACCCCAAGATTGGCAGAATTGATTGAAGGCCAAGGCCAATTCTAGGGATAAATCATCTCTCAAGTGTAGCCACTACCACAAAACTGGCCTCGCACAAGAAAATTGTTTTGAATTTGTAGGGTATCTAGAGGGGTCGCCTCCGAGATTTGATCAATGAAAAAAGAAACCAACAAGGCTTCTACTGCAGCTATTGCTGACACTACATCAGGGGAGAATGAGGGGGCCTTGGCATTGATCACCTCAAGAGAACACAAAGGTAAGAGTTCTAATATTTTTGCACTTATTATTAAAAGTACATGGATAATTTATTCTCGTGCTATAGATCACATGAATATTGATTCTAGACAAGTGTTTTCACTCAAAGCATCCACAAAAAAATATGTGTCCACTGCCAATGATACCACAACCACTGATGCCTCACACTTAGATTCAGTTGTGGTTGATCCTCCTTTAGAAGACAATCTATTATTTGTTTCTCAAAAAATGACAATTGTATCTTGTGTTGTTATTTTTGGCCTCATTGTCGTGTTTTTATGCATATCCGAACAAGACAGATGATTGGTTATGGTATTTAGCATTGAAATTTATATTACTTAGACATCTAGTCAAAGGATACCATCAAGTTGTGCCAAATATTGTTGGCTAATTGTTATGAAGGGGAGAAGTCAACATCAGATTTTTGTGGTGTTGGTGAACTAGCAAAAAACCATCGTGTTTATTTCCTTCAAGTTTGAAAAATAGTTTAGTTGCTTTTGAACTTATTCATTCCGAAGTATGAGGTTCATAAAAAATCCCAACCTTTAGTAGATTGGCTCATTACTTTTATTGGTGATTGCACTAAAATGCCCTGGTTATACAAAATGAAAAGTAAAGATAAACTAGATAAATTATTTAAAAAATCATGATTGAAACACAGCACAATACCAAGATTCGAGTTTTGCGAAGCGATAATGATGGCGAATACCGGAGTTCTAATCTTTTTTTTTTAAGAGACCAGACTTCTAATCTTCACAAGTATCTAGAAGCGCATGGCCTTATTCAGCAAACCACTTCCTCCAGTATCGCAATAAAATGGAGTTGCTGAAAGAAAAAATCGACACTTATTAGAAGTTACAGAGCTTCCCTGAAAACTGCAAATATGTCGACTTCTTAGTGGGGAGAAGCAATCATATTTAACCGCTTTGTGACCAACCTATTTCCTTTCTTGCTTTGTCACCTTTCAGACTTTTCTTAAAACTCTCGTAAGTGCAAAAGTGTCACCAATTGTTCCAAAACTTCCTCCTCGTATATTGGTGGTGTTACCTTTGTGCATCACCACAAACATCAACAAACCAAACTCGCTCCTCGAGCACTTTGATGTATTTTTGTTGGACATGTAATACATCAGAAGGTTACCAGTGTTATCCCACAAATTACAATGTGTTTGTTACAATGGATGTGGTGTTTCATGAAGACATCATGTATTCTTGTCCACAGTCTAACTTCATGGGATGTGTCATCAGGAAATTTAGGCTCTCGATTATGGTCAGCATATATCTGAGCAATATGAATAGTTGGAAATAGTACATCAAGAAAAACCTGAATTGCATGTAAGTATAACAACTAGAGAACAAAGTTGTTATCTGGAAATTCAAGGTTTTGATTATGGTGAAATATATCTGAGGAATTTAAACGGTTTGAAATTGTACATCATGGATAACCCGAATTGGATGTAAGTATTCCAACTAGAGAAGAAAGTGCTAAAGACCCACTGGAACAAGAAAATAGTATCATTGAGTTGACACCATCTATATATGGAGACTCCATCTCTAATATATGTAACCAATTGTCATATTCTGAGGATGCTCTTAACGTATAACCTAACTAGCTTACAAGACAGTTACCGTTCGTCATAATAAAGGTATTCCTAAACCCACATATGAACCTGAATTGACTAGCACAGTTAGATTTCCTATGGGCAACTATCTTACCATCATATTTCTGAATTCAATAAGTTATTTGTGAATCAATTATCATATGTTTCAATTTCTAAAAGTGTGCAGGAAGCCTTAGCTGATCCAAGGTGGAAAGCAACAATGAATAAAGAGATGAAATCATTGCAAAAGAATGAAATATAGGATCTTGTAGACGGTCCACCATGGAAGAAACTAATCAGATGTCATTGGATCTACATGTAAAAGTTCAAAGCTGATAGTAGTATCGAAAGATTTAAGGTAAGATTGGTGGCAAAAGGATACAATCAGACCTAAGGGCTTGACTACACTGAAACGTTTGCACTTGTAGCTAAGATCAACGTAGTTGGTGTTTTATTGTTCTTGACTGCAAAACATAGACTGGTCATTACATCAATATGATGTCAAGAATGTCTTTCTACATGGCGAGTTATTTGAAAAGTTATATATGGAACTCTCGTCGAGATGCATGGTGTCTTCAAAGTATAATCAATATGTGTCAATGAAAAAGGCCACTGTGGGTTAAAACACGGTTAAGAAGGTTCACAAAGTCAAAGAAAGCGTTTGACTACCACCAAAGTTATTCATATTGTTATAAAAATATATGGATGCCATGGTGGTTACAGGAGATGATCCAAAGGAAAGACAAGCACTACGAGATTATCTCTCTAAAGAATTTGAGATGAAAGATCAAAGCTCGTTGAAATATTTTATAGGGATCGATGTGTCTTGATCAAATAAAGGACTCTTCTTATACCAAGGAATGTCTGCCTTAGATTTATTACAAGAAATAAGAATGACCGGATGTTAACCAGTTGACGAACCAATGGAAGATGACATCAAATTTTGTGCTAGACATAATCAAGTGCATGTTGATAAGATAATATACTAGAGACATATGGGGAGGTTCATGTCCTTAGCACATATAAGACTGGATCATGCATACGCAATGACATGCATGATGCTAGAGAAGAACACAAGAATGTTGTCAAGTGTATCTAGTCTTATCTGAAGAGTGCCCCTCATAAGGGAATTTTGATTGCCAAGCATGATTACTGTAAAAGTATAGAAGTATACTCCAATGCTGATTGGGCTGGCTCTATAGATACCGAATATACACATCAGGCTATTTTACTTTTGTTGGCGGTAATCTGGTAACCTCGCGAAGTAAAAAGTAAAATGGTGTTGCTTGCTTAGGTACTGAAGCAGAATTTCGAGGTATGGCTCTTGGAATTTGTGAGGATCTATGACTTTGACTACTTTTAAAAGATTTAGGATATCTTTTGGAGAAACCAATCAAATTGTTTTGTAATAATAAGGTTGCATGTGATATTGCCCATAACCATGTACAACATTATTGCACAAATCATATTGAGGTGGATAGATTCTTCATAAAGGAGAAATTGGCCGGTACACAATTACGGAATTGCCTAAGATACTATTACAAGATCAATTGGTTGATATCCTTACCAAAGCAGTATCAAGCCAAACATTCTGAAGCCTTTTAGCCAAGTTGGGCATGTGTAACATCTATGCACCAACTTGAAGAAGTGTTAATAATTATTTGGGATGTGGGATCTTTGCTTTATTCTTTCTTATATTAGAAAAATATTTTTTTGTAATTATTATCCTTGGGATTCATTGTTATATAAAACTCTCTCCTACCCATAAATAGGCTTACTTTACAATGAAAATATGAATGAAAAAACGATTCATCACTTTTGACACAGCCGACATAATTTTAGGTGTAAAAGTTTCGTATGGAATTACTGAATTTCGAGCAGATGCTGCAGTTCTGGCTTTCACAGTTTGTCATAGGATTGGTGATTACGACATTGCATAATGAAATTTTAAAAATTTTTATCCGAATGGGGGAATGATGAAACAGGAGTGGGATCCTTTTGGTGATGCTCTTGCAAATGCCTCTGATCCAGATGAGCTTTTAAAGGTCCCAGCCAACTTCTGTTTTCTTTTTTATGTGTATAGATACTTCTAGCTAGATAGTGTTTGATGAGGTGTTATTGATTGATTTTGGGAGTTATGATTTGGTTAGAGACTTTTAAAATGCCATATTACTAGTTTCAAACAGGTTAGACTATATCGATCCTAGAAATGGCGAGAAAAGCAATAAAGACACACATTGAATATGTTTTCTTTATTGTAACTTAGTTATAAAATCCATCCTTTCAAACTCGTTTTGGAAAGAATATTTTCTTAAATATACCAGTCTTTTATATCTTAAAAAATATTATAAAGTAGATGTATAATGCCTCATATGTAAGTTGCATGAAGTCAGTTGTCTGATTTGCTCACAAACATCCTTTATTGTTTTATAAAACAAAATCTCAAGAATATTCAATGTTGAAGACTACATTGAATATTGAATTGGTGATTGTGAACTTTGTGCATTATTTAACTTCTCTATTGTTCTTATG
>CM039668.1:13833098-13870598 GCA_022405105.1 Aristolochia contorta | reverse complement strand
GAACGAGGAGAAGCAGTACTTAGAGCTCATAGACGCGAAGATGGAGGAGTGAGTGGGAAGCGAGGAGGTGGAGAAGATGGTGCGTGTGGCAATGTGCTGCGTACATGAAGATCCGGGGCTGAGGCCGTCCATGGTGGTGGTCCCACCCCTCCCCTCCTCCCTCATTTGCTCTTTGATCTCTCTCTCTCTCTCTCTCTCTTATTTGCTATCTCTCTGATCTCTCTCTCTCTCTCTTCTTTTTCTCTTTCTCTCTGATCTCTCTCTCTCTCTCTTAGTTGCACTCTCTCTCTCTCTTCAGTGCTCTCTCACTCTTATTTGCTCTCTGTGTGTCTCTCTGTCTCTCTTATTTGCTCTGTGTGTGTGTGTCTCTCTCTCTTATTTGCTCTGTGTGTGTGTCGCTCTCTCTCTCTCTCTCTCTCTCTCTCTCTCAAAACTCCTCTCTCTCTCTCTCATCTCAATCTCCTCTCTCTCTCTCTCTCAAAACTCAACTCCTCTCTCTCTCTCTCTCATCTCAACTCCTCTCTCTCTCTCTCTCTCAACTCAACTCTTGTCTCTCTGAGGGAGAGAAAGAACTTGATGTAATAGTTCTGTTTAATGTGTGTTGAGTATCTATACACGTGTTTTTATATACAAAAGAATCAAATCAATAAAATATTCTAGGAATCTCAGATCTTATAACTCTCTTCTATACAAAAATCTTACAATCACGTTAACTTTGCCTCCTTCTCTAGAATGCCTCTTTCCTTTAACAAGAATGTTTTTTTCCTTTAACACTCCTCCTCACATTGGAGTGTGGATGTGGATAACACTCAACTTGCTGAGGTGCATATGAAATGCTGGTGACCGTAATGGCTTTGTGATCATATCGGCGATCTGGTTTCCTGTTTTGACATAGGTGGTCTTTATGTGTCCTTTTTCAATTCTTTGTGCGCTCATGATACACCGGAGTTGCTACAATGTGCAAGGCAGCTTGGTTGTCACAAAACATTGTTGCTGGTTCATTGAGTATCACCTATAAATCTTTTAATAAATACTTCAGCCAAGAAACTTCACAAGCAGCTTCAGCCATCGACCTATATTGTGCTTCTACCGATGACCTTGAAATTGTGACTTGCTTTTTTATCTTCCATTACACAAGAAATTTCCCAAGAAATTTAAAGTAACTTGTAACAGATCTCCTTGTACTTGGGCATCTTGCCCAATCAACATCACAATAACTAATTATACGAAGTGAACTATCAGATGACAAGAATAATCCTTGCCCTGGTGCAACCTTAAGATATTCGAGTAGTCAAAGTGCAGCTTTGAGAGAATGCATCTTGGGTTCTTGCATGAATTGACTAAGAGTATTTACAAAATATGTGATGTTTGGTCAACTGATGGTGAGAGAGATAAATTTACCAATTAATTGTCGATATCGAGTTGGATTCTTGAGTGGTTCACTTCCTGTTTCTGTAAGTGCTAGATCAGGTTCCATAGAGTGTCTTAATTATGAACTCTAAACATGAAAGTTGCAGATTTTAGTGTCAATTCGAAATATTGCATGAATGAATCAGCCTGTTCAAACCATTCTGAATTATCTTCCTATAGATCTTGACAGCATCATCTAGCACAACCACAATCGAGCAATTCGTTTGAATAACTAAGAGACAGGTTCCATCTTCCTTCTTTTGCACAAATCTTATTTCTCAATGGTATGACTTCAGACATATGGACCTGGCCTTCAGCTTTTATAACAAGCTTGATTGCTTTGGTCGCCTTTGAACAGTGAACAACCCTTCCCATGAATATCAAGTCTCAAACCCTTGTCATGCTCATTCCAAACTTTACCTGCTTCCACGTAATTTTTCACCTGTCACCAGCCAGAAAGGACAGAATAAGTTCTCAAATCTGGTTGGAAGTGATCTTTTAATATCTCAAACAAAGCCTAACCTTCCTTGCAGAGTTTTGCTCTCCCAAATGCATCCAATAAACAATTAAATAAATTGATCCTAGCTTCAAAATTATACTCTCATTAATTTTGAATACCCACAAGCTTCTTCATTTCCCTTGCTGCAACAAAGTCCCAAATGGAGATCATCATAAATGTTCCAATAATTCATTAGCACTCACATTTTCTTAAGAAATTGAATTTTCTATACCATATTGCAAAGGTGTGTCACAAAAGATATATGCATGACCAGGGGATAGATTGTGTCACAACGATGAGTACAATAACAAAAGATGTGGAGCATGACTAGGGGATAGATTGTGTCACAACGATGAGTGCAATAACAAAAGATCACAAAGCAAGGGTAGCTGAGTGCCCCTGTACAGAAAGCACATTTACAGCTGAGTGCCACTGTTAGTATTGTTAATCCGACTATTTGCTTCATAGGTTGGGAGAACAGAAGATGATGCGGTGGACATTGGTGGAACCAAAATGCTTGTTGTTTGCCCAAGCTCCAGTTCTTATTGACATTAGAGTTTAAAACTTGGCAAAAGAGTGTTCTAGGGCATCGATCCAATAGACAACACAGTGAAAAGAATATCACCCTCCTCCAACCCTTCGCCTTCCTCCTAACCTTCGCCCTCCTCCGACCCTTCCCCCTCATTCGACCTTGCACCCTCATCCAACCCTTCGTCCTCCTCCGACCCTTCGCTTCTTCGCTCTCCTCCAACCCTTCGCTTCTTCACTCTCCTCCGACCCTTCGCTTCTTCGCTCTCCTCCGACCCTTCGCTTCTTTGCCCTCCTCCGACCCTTCGCTTCTTCGCTCTCCTCCGACCCTTCGCTTCTTCGCCCTCCTCCGACCCTTCGCTTCTTCGCCCTCCTCCGACCCTTCGCTTCTTCGCCCTCCTCCGACCCTTCGCTTCTTCGCCCTCCTCCGACCCTTCGCTTCTTCGCCCTCCTCAGACCCTTCGTTTCTTCGCCCTCCGCTGACTCTTCGCTTCTTTGCCCTCAGCCAACTCTTTTCTTCTTTGCCCTCCGCCAACTCTTCGCTTCTTTGCCATCCAACTCTTTGCTTCATCCCTTTTCCGACTCTTTGCTTCAGCCCTCTTCCGAATCTTCACTTCAGCCCTCTTGCGACTCTTTGCTTCATCCCTCTTCCGACTCTTTGCTTCGTCCCTCTTCCGACTCTTTGCTTCATCCCTCTTCTGACTCTTTGCTTCATCCCTCTTCCGACTCTTTGCTTCATCCCTCTTCCGACTCTTCGCTTCAGCCCTCTTCTGACTCTTCGCTTCAGCCCTCGTCCGACTCTTCTCTTCAGCCCCTCCAACTCTTCGCTTCAACCCTCTTCCAACTCTTCGCTTCAGCCCTCTCCAATTCTTGGCTTCAGCCCACTTCAGTTCTTGGCTTCAGCCCACTTCAGTTCTTGGCTTCAGCCCACTTCAGTTCTTGGCTTCATCTACATTGGTACATGGCTCTTTGGATAACTCTTTGAAAAAGTATTTTATGAAAAACTTAGGCTCTGCACTTTTGAGAAATAGCATTTTGAGATAAAGTCTTTAGGCAGCGTTTGACAACGCTCTTTGATGAAGTGTTTTTTTATATTAACTCTTTAAAAGAGTTTGCTTTGAAAAAGAACTCTTTAAAAGAGTTTGCTTTGAAAAAGAACTCTTTAAAGAAGGAAATTACGTTTGGCTACATTCATCGAAGGAACTTTAACAAATAGAGAAGCCATCAATTATGTTTGGCAACAAAAACACAAAAAGTTGCTTTTAAATATAGAAAGATAATAATATCCTTATATATAAATAATTAATATAATAATAAATAAAAAATACTATATTTAATACAATAAAACTAAAAATTTAATCAAGTTAACTACAATAACTAAGTAATATAATATTAATTATAAAAATAATATATTAATAAATTAATTATTTTTGGATGACAAATAGCTAGAAAAAATAGATGGGAAGCGGGAAGAAAAATATGCGCGTGATAGGAAGATTTTGCAGTGTGAAGTTAGATTTCTTTAAAGTTATAATTGTCAGTAACAAAAAGAAGCATGGATATTAATGTCATTATATTTTGACTCCACGATAAAGACTAAAATGTCTCTTTGGAAGAGCTTCGTTTTGGGGCTTTTCCAAAGCGAGCTAAAATAGCTCTAACAAAGCGAACTAAAATAGCTCTAACAAAGCAAGCTAAAATAGCTCTAACAAAGCGAGCTTCACGGTGGCGTGTTTGTATCCAAACACAAAGTCAGGGTGCAGTCCGAAAAGCGGCTCCAATGCCCAGAGAAGCATTGCCAAATGCTACCTTAAAATAGTTCGTTTTAAAAAATAACTCTTTAAAAAAAAGAATGTTTGGCTACATTTTTCAAAAGAGCTGTAACATATATATTATATATACAAACCATAATACCCTTATATATAATTAAAAATGTTAATTTAATAATTTAAAAATAGTAAAAGTTGTAGAGCTAATAATATTTTATTAAATTTGTTAATAATATACAATGTATTTAACTATGATATCTAGATAAAACCAAAGTTTTAAAAACCGAACCGGTGATCGAACCGGTGGAGCCTCCGATTTTGGTTCAACTGGATTAACCGGGTTCAAACGGTGGTTCAGCCGGTATGAGTTTTTTCTAATTAAAAAATACATAATAAAATTTCTATATACAAAAAATTAGATTAAAAATACAGAAAACTATTAAAATACTAAAAAGGTAAGTAAAACGGTTCAACCGGTCCGGTCCGATTTCTGGTTCAGTGGTTGAACCGCTCAAAACCGGCGTGTCAACCGGTTTTCTACCATTTTCGGGTCTTTGAGCGAACCAAACCGTTCAAAGTCCCCCGGCTGGTTCGGTTCGGTTTTTAAAACACTGGTTAAAACACTATTAATATTAATTAAAAATTATTAAATTATTTATTTTTATTTTTTGTATCTGACCGGTGTATGGGCCAGTTTATTATCGGCTGGCATTTTTTTCCTTAGACATAACAATTAAAGTCTCCAATTTCTTTGCAATTTCAACAAATCATAGAGATTATATTCATTCAATGGCTGGAACATAGACCAACACTTCCTGCCTCTTTATTGCTTATAAGAATATTTATAATGCACTTTGTCTTCAAAGTGGTTTGTAGGATTGTAGAATAATTGTGGTTTGATGGCTAATTTAATATTTGAGAGGAAGAACTTCAAATCACTAAATGGTCTAGAACAACATTTGGTATATTTTACCGGATCTTCCATCTTCAAAATTACATTTACTTTTGTTCAACGCCTGAAAATTAACCTCAGAATCCAGGTTTAGATGATTTATACCTGCCTTCAAGTAGGATATGTACAATGGCTATAATTATGTTGCAGCTAAATCTTTGCACAGTTTTAATATGCTCAACATAAAACCCAAGGATGAAACTATTTTGCAATAGGTCATGACTGTTTGTTATTTAGCTCCCTAGTGATTAAAATTATGTTGTTTACAAACTGCACACAGGTCGCAACTTCCTCAGAAAAAAAAGTAAAGAAAAAAAAACTGCAAGGCTAAGAAAACAAATTTTTATTTTCTCTTTGCATAAATAAATGATAAGAAACACCTGGAAACCCACCATAAATGCTGGCATCCTACATGCTGGCATCCTACATGCTGGCAGATTAGGCACAGGCCCATTCTCGGGCAGGTCAGTGGATTCAAAGTCAAAATACAGAAAACAGAATTGAGACATTATTTTTGAGTTTCATTTTTCTTTTAACAAAAAATAGACATAACCCGATTGGAATGTATACCTAACGAAAGCAGACAACTTTTGTATTCCAAAAACAAAAGAGAAAAACTTAATAATGCAGCAGAATGCCAGAAACTAAAAAATGAATTAATAAACGTAATAATTACGAAAACTAGTAAATTGTATTCTAGAAGAGGGACGCACTGAAGTTTGAGAAAACAAAACAAAGATGCCGGTACTGCAGAGAGATAAAAAAGAAAAACGCTCCCGAAGAGAGCAAACGGCTTCAACGCTTCGGCTGCGACGAGGGCGAAACCAAGAGGAAGACAAGGCAGAGAGAACTGCGAGAGTGAGAGCGAGGAAAATTGCAGAAATTGAGAATAGTGGACTTAACCGTCTGTGTTTTCATTCCTGCCCTGGTGGAGCGGCGCCATTCCGGAATTTTGACGGACAAGAGAGGAGGCCCCTCCGCGCCTTGCTTTCGCCTCCGCTTCGGGCTTCTGTCAGAGTAGATATATGGGCTGGATAGACGACTGCGCTGTGGGAGGGACGGAGGCTCGGACGAGGGAGAAATGTCGTCCGAGGACGAGAAGTTGAGGCTAAGAAATTGCTGTGGGTTGAACGATTACTTCACAACAGCTGAAAGGTCCGAAACGACGCCAATTTGACCTTGCCTCTCTCTTAGACTCAATTATTTCCGTCGGCCGTGGTTCCCAAATACTTCAGATCCCACCTGACCCTCGTTCGTCGCCCTTGTATCCTTGCTATCAGTTTAAACCTTTAAAAAGACAGTTGCGGATTTCAACGCTCCTACGCTCCTGTACAGGAGAAGCCCTCGGTGCCCTAATTGCATTTCTACGTGCAGCCGATGCCGATGCCGGAAGGTTTATTTATTACATTCATTCTTTGCATACCCTCTGAATCTTTGTATTGATCAGATTCGCTGCGCTTCATATCGATTTAGATTTTGTGGCTCTCAGACTTGTTTTCATCTGCCTCTAATGTTTAGGTACGCGAAAGAAGCTTGTGATGCCATTGTAGCAAAATGCGTCACCGGTAGAACCAAAACGGTTGAGAAGGCTCAAGCTGTATTCCTTGTATGGGTGGAGGTGGAAGCCACCGATGTTTTTCTGGTATGCTCTCTTTCAATATAAATTTGATCCTCAGTTCATAACATTGCTCTGTCTTTCTCCAATTGCCACTCTTCTTTTCCATTTCTCTTGCGACACTTTCTGGGTTTGAATGTGGTGATTCAGTTCGAACCTGCTTTTTTTAAATGTGGGAAATGGCTTTTTTATGATGAAGAAGCTCTTTTGGCGCTGCAGTGGGCTTCAGGCATTGTTTTTACGACTGAATTTTGCCCATAAGCCAAATGGAACAAGGTGTCAAACCATTTGTAGTCTCTTCTCGATTTAAATTATAAATAGGAGGAAATATCTCATAATTGTAAGGAAACGAGAAGCTCAGTTGGTCCGGCATGATAAATTAGTGAGTCTGCTTACCTTCTTTGATATGTCTGTGACATCTTTGAGCACATAAAGAACCATTAGGATTTCTGAATTATGAAGGACCATTTAAAAACTGAATTATGAATTTCTAATCTGTTTTTAAATGTATTATTGAATTCCTAAACTATTTTTAATTGTTTGAGAGACGAATATGATAGTGCCTTTGTAGCAAATAAATTTTTGGTAGATTTTGCATTTTTGGTACTGGTTTTCTTTCTTCCTGTTCTTTGAAAGTAAAGTCTGATGGGTTCCTACTTGGTAAATGTGGTGTTTTCGATGATATAATGACAGTTTTTTGCTTTACTAATTCAGTCACTTGTGTGGTTGTCTAATGTGACTCAGTGATAGTGATAATTACCTATTTCTTGAAGGCCCCATTTTCTGACTCATGCAAGTACTTATTTACTTTTTATGCTATTTTTATGTATTGAATGAAAGCCTTTCACATGTTGGGTTTGCAGCCTTGCCACTGCAGTATTTTTTATTTAAATATATTGCATTCTTTCTTTTGACTACTGTCCAGTTGTTCATTTCCACCTGCACCTTGTATAAATAAAATCTTTAATACTCGAAAAGGCATTTCTAATCTCAGGTTTACAGGACTCAATGGAGAAAGCATTTATAAGGTTGCCAGAGTAGTTGTCCCATCTCTAGATGTGATGTTTCAAGCTCTCAGGTTTCTATCTCAGTGATCATGTCTAAATTAAAATTTTTTCTTTTTGTGTCTTTTTCTTTTGTCTTTCATGAGTCTCAGATTTTAAGAGATGTTGACTTCTTATGCTTTGTGCATCAAGTGAATTTGGTGCAAAGGTTGTCCCACCAAATAGAATGTCGAAAATTCTTCCTGATCTTTTTGTTCACCAAGATCAGAATGTTCGAGCATCATCGAAAGGGTTGACTCTTGAACTTTGTCGCAGGATTGGAAGGGATTCTGTGAAGTCAATTTTGTTTGAAAAGATGAGGGACATCATGGTAAGTACTCTAATTTAATATTTTTGAGGAAACACTTTAATTTAATTTCATTTATTGCATTTTCCAAAGTTTGATAATTGTCTTGTATATATGCTATATGAGGGATAACTGATTTGGTTGCGAGTTATACTCCAATGTTTGGTTCTTTACTGATGTCTAAGGCTTCCATATTCCTCCCTCAGTGTAATTTATATTAATATATTAACACTTTCTGTGTTTACAAGACTATATATTGAATCAGTAAGAGCAATAGATACGGTGTTGAAGCTTTTCCTTGGCACACTCCATAATGGTTGGAGATGCATCTTGTACTTTTGCCACTTTCATTGTGCAAGTGTCAATGACAATGACCTTAATCGTATCTAACCTTCACCTTTTCTTGGTAACCACCAACCAATCTCTTTGTAGTGCGTCGTATATTTTCTCTAACTTAGTAATGTTCATCTATGTTGAATGAACATTATTGAGGTACAAGTCTTACTTTTTTTTTTTTTTTTGAAAATTCGTTGTATTGCATTCATATCAGAAATTACAATATAGTCTCCTAGAAAGTGGGAGAATACAATCAAGATAACTCAGGGGGTCCAAACAACAATGTGCTGTGCATGCACCCCCTGCTTTACAAGCTCATCAGCCTTGCAATTAGTACTTCTAAGTACATGTGACGAAACAGTCACTACTTGGGATAAATAAAAAATCTCATTACAAATTGTTTTATACTTCCATGGCGGTTTTGATTCTCCTTTGGCCCAAGAAATAACTACTTTGGAATCGCCCTCAACGTATAGCTGGCCCTGCACTCGGAGATTGATGAAGCACTTTAACCCTTGGAATAAATTAGAGACTTCAGCGATAGTATAATCATTAAGCCCAATTGGGCTAGAATATGTGAGTATTGTGGCACCATTCGACTCCCTTATAAGCCTTGCGATTCTTGCTAGACCTGGATTACCAAGTGAGGATCCATCAAAGTTTAATTTGTAAGCACGAGTGGGTGGTGGGGCCCATGCCTGAATTTTTGGTCTAGTACCCGATGCTTCTCTAGCATGATCATACCAAGAGCACAAATGCCCCCTACTTCAATACCTTTAAAGATATTCTGAATCTTCAACCACCCAGTTATATGATGATGGTAAGTGAGACTAACATCCTTCCAATGTCTCTCCTTCTTATGAAAAATTCTCCTATTCCTTTCCTTGCAAATCAACCAAGGTATGTAACCCATGCAAAAATTAAGCATGTCACCGCCCTTGGCACCTAGGCTAACAAATCTTCCCAACTGAGTAATACCAACTAGATCTCGTGGAACAGCTATAACAAAGCCAACATTTTAAGGAAAAACACCCATATCTTCCAGCTATACGTGCAATGAATCAGCAAATAGTTTAACGTTTCTGGTTCCATGTCATAGAATGGACATAGACTATTTTGAATTTGCATTCCTCTTCTTATCAATAGATCACAGGTAGTCTTTCTCGTATCCGCACCACGCAAAGAAGCTCTGTTTCTTGGGACTAGAGAAGGACCATGCAGTGGCTGAGGGGTGCTTAACTTCCACTCAATCTACCAGACAAGTGTAGCCCGAGCTAATGAAATAGACACCCTTGGGGTTTGGTTGCTAAATTAATTCATCTTCCTGATTTCTTTTGATATAGAAATTGTTCAATCCCTCTATGAGAGCTGAGATCTTTATTGCTTCCGCATCATTAAGGTTCCTTCTAAAAAGAGGCACCCAATTTAAAATTTATTTCGTTAAACTGCCCACTCGTGATTAAAACAGTAATGTAGGAGTCTTGGTTTCTAACAAGGAGAAATAACCTCGGATACTTGGCAGCAGGGGTTGTGTCCCCAATACAAAGATCAGCCAAAAAACAAAATTTTCCTCCTTTTCCAGGGAGGAAGGAAATCCACTTACTGAAAAAAAGGAATGAGCTTGATTATCCTTCTCCAAATGGGTGAGAGACTTCTAGCTTTTTTAATGCTTTCAGTTTAAACCTTTAAAAAGACAGTTGCGGATTTCAACGCTCCTACGCTCCTGTACAGGAGAAGCCCTCGGTGCCCTAATTGCATTTCTACGTGCAGCCGATGCCGATGCCGGAAGGTTTATTTATTACATTCATTCTTTGCATACCCTCTGAATCTTTGTATTGATCAGATTCGCTGCGCTTCATATCGATTTAGATTTTGTGGCTCTCAGACTTGTTTTCATCTGCCTCTAATGTTTAGGTACGCGAAAGAAGCTTGTGATGCCATTGTAGCAAAATGCGCCACGGTAGAACCAAAACGGTTGAGAAGGCTCAAGCTGTATTCCTTGTATGGGTGGAGGTGGAAGCCACCGATGTTTTTCTGGTATGCTCTCTTTCAATATAAATTTGATCCTCAGTTCATAACATTGCTCTGTCTTTCTCCAATTGCCACTCTTCTTTTCCATTTCTCTTGCGACACTTTCTGGGTTTGAATGTGGTGATTCAGTTCGAACCTGCTTTTTTTAAATGTGGGAAATGACTTTTTTTATGATGAAGAAGCTCTTTTGGCGCTGCAGTGGGCTTCAGGCATTGTTTTTTACGACTGAATTTTGCCCATAAGCCAAATGGAACAAGGTGTCAAACCATTTGTAGTCTCTTCTCGATTTAAATTATAAATAGGGAGGAAATATCTCATAATTGTAAGGAAATGAGAAGCTCAGTTGGTCCGGCATGATAAATTAGTGACAGTATGCTTACCTTCTTTGATATGCCTGTGACATCTTTGAGCACATAAAGAACCATTAGGATTTCTGAATTATGAAGGACCATTTAAAAACTGAATTATGAATTTCTAATCTGTTTTTAAATGTATTATTGAATTCCTAAACTATTTTTAATTGTTTGAGAGACGAATATGATAGTGCCTGTGTAGCAAATAAATTTTTCGTAGATTTTTAGTTGTCCCAGCTCTAGATGTGATGTTTCAAGCTCTCAGGTTTCTATCTCAGTGACATTGTCTAAATTAAAATTTTTTCTTTTTGTGTCTTTTTCTTTTGTCTTTCATGAGTCTCAGATTTTAAGAGATGTTGACTTCTTATGCTTCGTGCATCAAGTGAATTTGGTGCAAAGGTTGTCCCACCAAAAAGAATGTCAAAAATTCTTCCTGATCTTTTTGTTCTCCAAGATCAGAATGTTCGAGCATCATCAAAAGGGTTGACTCTTGAATTTTGTCGCAGGATTGGAAGGGATTCTGTGAAGTCAATTTTGTTTGAAAAGATGAGGGACATCATGGTTAGTACTCTAATTTAATATTTTTGAGGAAACACTTTAATTTAATTTCATTTATTGCATTTTCCAAAGTTTGATAATTGTCTTGTATATATACTATATGAGGGATAACTGATTTGGTTGCGAGTTATTCTCCAATGTTTGGTTCTTTACTGAGGTCTAAGGCTTCCATATTTCTCCCTCAGTGTAATTTATTTTAATATATTAACACTTTCAGTGTTTACAAGACTATATATTGGATCAGTAAGAGCAATAGATACGGTGTTAAAGCTTTTCCTTGGCACACTCCATAATGGTTGGAGATGCATCTTGTACTTTTGCCACTTTCATTGTGCAAGTGTCAATGACAATGACCTTAATCGTATCTAACCTTCACCTTTTCTTGGTAACCACCAACCAATCTCTTTGTAGTGCGTCGTATATTTTCTCTAACTTAGTAATGTTCATCTAAGTTGAATGAACATTATTGAGGTACAAGTCTTACTTTTTTTTTTTTTTTTGAAAATTCGTTGTATTGCATTCATATCAGAAATTACAATATAGTCTCCTAGAAAGTGGGAGAATACAATCAGGATAACTCAGGGGGTCCAAACAACAATGTGCTGTGCATGCACCCCCTGCTTTGCAAGCTCATCAGCCATGCAATTAGTACTTCTAAGTACATGTGATGAAACCGTGACTACATGGGATAAATAAAAAATCTCATTTCAAATTGTTTTATACTTCCATGGTGGTTTTGATTCTCCTTTGGCCCAAGAAATAACTACTTTGGAATCGCCCTCAACGTATAGCTGGCCCTGCACTCGGAGATTGATGAAGCACTTTAACCCTTGGAATAAATTAGAGACTTCAGCGATAGTATAATCATTAAGCCCAATTGGGCCAGAATATGTGAGTATTGTGGCACCATTCGACTCCCTTATAAGCCCTGCGATTCTTGCTAGACCTGGATTACCAAGTGAGGATCCATCAAAGTTTAATTTGTAAGCACGAGTGGGTGGTGGGGCCCATGCCTGAATTTTTGGTCTTGTACCCGATGCTTCTCTAGCATGATCATACCAAGAGCTCAAATGCCCCCTACTTCAATACCTTTAAAGATATTCTGAATCTTCAACCACCCAGTTATATGATGAAGGTAAGTGAGACTAACATCCTTCCAATGTCTCTCCTTATGAAAAATTCTCCTATTCCTTTCCTTGCAAATCAACCAAGGTATGTAACCCATGCAAAAATTAAGCATGTCAACGCCCTTGGCACCTAGGCTAACAAATCTTCCCAACTGAGTAATACCAACTAGATCTCGTGGAACAGCTATAACAAAGCCAACATTTAAAGGAAAAACACCCATATCTTCCAGCTATACGTGCAATGAATCAGCAAATAGTTTAACTTTCTGGTTTCATGTCATAGAATGGACATAGACTATTTTGAATTTGCATTCCTCTTCTTATCAATAGATCACAGGTAGGTAGTCTTTCTCATATCCGCACCACCCAAAGAAGCTCTGTTTGTTGGGACTAGAGAAGGACCATGCAGTGGCTGAGGGGTGCTTAACTTCCACTCAATCCACCAGACAAGTGTAGCCCGAGCTAATAAAATAGACACCCTTGGGGTTTGGTGGCTAAATTAATTCATCTTCCTGATTTCTTTTGGTATAGAAATTGTTCAATCCCTCCATGAGAGCTGAGATCTTTATTGCTTCCGCATCATTAAGGTTCCTTCTAAAAAGAGGCACCCAATTTATTTTGTTGAACTACCCACTTGGGATTAAATCAGTAATGTAGGAGTCTTGGTTTCTAACAAGGAGAAATAACCTCGGATACTTGGCAGCAGGGGTTGTGTCCCCAATACAAAGATCAGCCAAAAAAAAAAATTTTCCTCCTTTTCCAGGGAGGAAGGAAATCCACTTACTGAAAAAAAAGGAATGAGCTTGATTATCCTTCTCCAAATGGGTGAGAGACTTCTTGCTTTTTAATGCTTTCAAGTTTTTGAAAAGCCTACCCCCTTTAGGTCCCTCATCCTCAATGCTGGAAAGAGTTTTTCCAAGATTCTTACGAGTGTATGCCAAGGAGAACAACCTTCTTATCCATGCTCTGGTAAGTAGATTCTCTTTAACTCACTCATTCACATTCTCTTTAACTCAGTCACTCAGTCACTCACCACTCACTCGGTCACCACCACCACTCACTCACCACTCACTCACTCACTCACCACCTCTCTCTCTCACTCACCACCACTCACCACCACTCAGTCACTCACTTTTAACTCACTCAGTCACTCACTTTCTTTTTAACTCACTTTCTTTTTCACTCACTCACTTTCTTTTTAACTCACTTTCTTTTCAACTCACTCACTTTCTTTTTAACTCACTCACTCACTCACTCACCCACACATTCTTGTTTTGCAGCTGTAGGAGGGGAGTTAACTAACAAGGTCTTTCTTATCATTGCAGACTGAAGCGCTTAAAGACCATCAATAGGAGCAATTACCAGAGGTAGTTCCTGTCCTATTCCTTTTCAGCTTTTATATTTTATACTACAATGCTCGCCCAAACACCCCAAAGCACGCCCACACGCACCAATACTCGTACACACCAACACTCGCACACACCAACACTCGCACACACACCAACGTTCGAAAACTATAGCACTCGACCACACCACCACTTGTACACACCAACACACACATACAGACCAACGCTCGCAGACACATACCAACACTCGCACACACACACACAAACCAACGCTCGTAGACACATACTAACACTCGCACACACACATACCAACGCTCGCACACACACATACCAACGCTCGCACACGCGCACACACCCCAATGCTCGCACTTGCACACACCCCAATGCTCGTACGCGAGCACTCACACCCCAATGCTTGCACACACGCACTCACCCCAATGCTCGTACGTGCGCACTCACACCCCAACGCTTATAAACACGCACACACCCAAACGCTCGCAGGGGCGCACTGACACCCCTATGCTTGCAAACACACACACCCCAATGCTGGCACACGCACACACCCCAATGCTTGCACACGCACACCCCAACGCTTGCACACACACCCAACGCTTGCACACACACCCCAACGCTTGCACACACACCCCCGACGCTTGCACACACACACCCCCAACAATTGCACACACACACCCCCAACGCTTGCACACACACCCCCCAACGCTTGCATACACACCCCAACGCTTGCACACACACACCCTAACGCTTGCACGACACCCCCAACGCTTGCACGCACACCCCCAACGCCACACACACACACACCCCAACGCTTGCACACACACACACCCCAACGCTTGCACACACACACACACCCCAACGCTTGCACACACACACCCCAACGCTTGCACACACACACACCCCAACGCTTGCACACACACACCCACCCCACTCTTGCATACACACACCCCAATGCTTGCATGCACACACACACCCTAATGCTTGCACACACACACACCCCAACGCTTGAACACACTCACCCCAACGCTTGCACACACACACACACCCCAACGCTTGCACACGCACACCCCCCAACGCTTGCACACACACCCCAATGCTTGCACACACACACACTCACCCCACGCTTGCATACACACACACACACCCCAACGCTTGATCACACTCACCCTAACGCTAGCACACACACACACCCCAATGCTTGCACACATGCATACACCCCAATGCTTGCACACACGCACTCACACCCCAACGCTCGCACACTCTCACACCCCCAACGCTTGCACGCTGCACTCACACCCCAACGCTTGCACACACACACCCCAACGCTTGCACACACACACACCCCTATGCTTGCATACTCACCCCAATGCTTGCACACACACACCCCAATGCTTGCACACACACACCCCAACGCTTGCACACACACACCTCAACGCTTGCACACACACACACCCCAATGCTTGCACACACACACACCCCAACGCTTGCACACACACACACCCTAACGCTTGCACACACACACACACCCCAACGCTTGCACTCACCCACACCCCAACGCTAGAACACCCACGCACAGACACCCCAACGCTTGCACACCCCAACATTTGCACACCCCAATGCTTGCGCACCCCAACGCTTGCGTACCCCAACGCTTGCACACCCCTATGCTTGCGCACCCCAACTCTTGCACACACACACACACACTCCAATGCTTGCACACACACACACACCCCAATGTTTACACACACACACACCCCAATTCTTGCACACACACACACACCCCAATGCTTGCACACACAAACACACACCCCAATGCTTGCACACACAAACACACACACCCCAATGTTTGCACACACACACCCCAATGTTTGCACACACAAACGCACCCCAATGCTTTCACTCACAAACACACACCCCAATGTTTGCACACACAAACGCACCCCAATGCTTGCACACACAAACACACACCCCAATGTTTGCACACGCACACACCCCCAATGCTTGCACACACCCCTGCACACACCAACGCTCGCACACACCAACGCTCACACTCACACCAAGGCTCGCACTCACACCAATGCTTGCCCACACACCAACGCTCGCCCGCACACCAACGCTCGCCCGCACACCAACGCTCGCTCGCACACCAATGCTCATACACCAACGCTCTTATACACACGAATACTCGCACACACACCAATACTCACACACATACCTACGCTTACAAACACTCCAACGCTCACACACGCACCAACGCTCACACACGCACCAACGCTCACACACACCAACGCTCACACACGCACGAACGCTCTCACACGCACCAACGCTCTCACATGCACTAACGCTCACACACGCACCAACGCTCACACATGCACCAACACTCACTTACGCACCAACACTCACACACGCACCAACGTTCACACACACCAACGCTCACACACTGCAACGTTCACTCACACCAATGCTCACACACACTCCAACACTCACACTCACATCAATGCTCACATTCACACACCAATTCTCGCACACACCAATACTCGCACACATCAACGCTGTCACACCAAACACCCAACACACAACACACAACACACAACACACAACACACACAACACAACACACAACACACACAACACAACACTCTCACCAATGCTCACACACAAACACACCAAACTTCGCACACACACACCCACTCCAATGCTCACACTCACGCACCCACACCAATCTTCGAACACACGTGCCCACACCAATGCTCGCACACACACACCCACACCAATGCTCGCACCCATTATCCCACTCCAAAGATTCCACACACATCCACCATCACGCATGCACGCACACAAACGCTCGCACACATACACTCATTCACTCGCACACATACACTCGCACACATACACTCATACACTCGCACACATACACTCATACACTCGCACACATACACTCATACACTCGCACGCACACTCGAACACTCGCACACATACACTCGAACACTCGCACACATACACTCGAACACCCGCACACACACACACAAACACTCGCACACATACACTCAAACACTCGCTCACATACATACAAACACTCACACACTGACGCTCACACACTCTGATGCTAACACACACACACTCACTGACGCTCACAAACATTGATGCTAACACACACACACTCACTGACGCTCACACACACACACACCGATGCTCACACACACACTCACTGAAGCTCACACATACACACACACTGGTGCTCCCACACACACACACCAATGCTCGCACAAACACCAACGCTCGCGACAAACACCAACTCTTGCACACACACACACACCAACTCTTGCACAATACACACCAACGCTTGTACACACATGCCAATGCTCGCACACACACACACACACACCAATACTCGCACACACCAACGCTTGTACTACACTGACACCAACACTCGCACTACACACACACCAACACTCACACAACACACACGAGTGCTCGCACAACACACACCTGTGCTCGCACACACACCCCAACTCTCTCTCACACACACACCCCAACTCTCTCACACACCCCAACTCTCTCACACACACCAACGCTCGCACACACACACCAACGCTCGCACACACACACACCAATGCTCGCGCACACACACACATGTTGGCACACACACACACACCAATGCTCGCACAAACACACACACACACCAATGCTCGCACAAACACACACTTATGCTCAGACAAACACACACTTATGCTCAAACAAACACACACTGACTCTCACACACACACCAATGCTCGCACAAACACACACTTATGCTCAGACAAACACACACTGACTCTCACACACACACCAATGCTCGCACAAACACACACTTATGCTCATACAAACACACACTGACCCTCACACACACACCAATGCTCGCACAAACACACACTGACTCTCACACACACACCAATGCTCGCACAAACACACACTTATGCTCAGACAAACACACACTGACTCTCACAGACACTGACGCTCACACACACCAACGCTCGCACACACACACCAACGCTCACACACACACACCAACATTTGCAAACACATGCAAACACACACACACATACCAACGCTTGGAAACACACACACCACCACCATCGTAAACACAGATCAACACTTACAAACACACAGACCAAAGTTCACAAACACACACAACAACGATTACGAACACACACATGCCAACACTTGGAAACACACTCACACACACACATAGTAACGTTTGGAAACACACACACGCTAACGCTTGTAAATACACACACGCTAACGCTTGTAAACACACACACATACACCAATACACACACACACACATGCACCAACGCTCGCTCAAACACACACACACACATGCACCAACGCTCGCTCAAACACACACACACACACTAACACCAGCACAAACACACATCAATGCTTGCACACATAAATACACACACAAACCCACACGCAAACACACACACAAAAACACTTTCTCACAAAACATACTCCAACACTAGCACACACACACACACACACCGACCTTTGCTCCCACACACAAACACATACTCACACGCAAACCCACACACAAAAACACACACACACCCCGACGCTTGCACACACATACACACACACACACACACTAACATTCACACACACAAATAAACCCACCAACGCTCACAAACACACACACACACACACACACACACACACTAACATTCACTCATACACAAATAAACCCACCAACGCTCACAAACACACACATACACCACTGCTCTCAAAATCCCACACACGCAAACACACACCAATGTTCGCAAATACACTCACCAATGCTCGCTCACACACACCAAAGCTCGCACAGACACACATCGACACACACACACACTCCAACGCTCGAAAACACACATACGCCGCCACGACCGCAAACACACAGACCAACGCTCACACACACACACACACACCAGTGCTCCCAAACACACACATCCCAATGCTCCCAAACACACACATCCCAACGCTCCCAAACACACTCACACGCACACACCATCGCTAACACACACAAACACCGACGCTCGTAAACACAAACACACGCACACTCACACGAATGCTCTCAAACACACACACACACACACACACACACACACACACACATGAATGCTCGTAAACACAGACTCGAACGCTCGCTAACACACACACGAGCGCATGCAAAGACACACACCAATGCTCGCAAACACACACGCATACCAATGCTTGCACACACTCCAAAGCTCTCAGACATACTCCAACGCACGTACACACTCTGATACCCATTCACACACTCTGACACTGGCACACACACTGGAATGCTCACAAACAAAAACACGCACCAATGTTTGCCCTGACAAACACACCAACTCTTGCTAACAGAAACAAACACAAACACTTGCAAACACACCCAGCAATGCTCACACTCACACACACAGACATCAGCACTCGCTCAAACACAAACACACACACACACACGCACAACACAGACACACATCAACGCTTGCACACATAAACACACAAACGCTCGCACACATAAACACGCACACGCATGCACAAATCCACATGCAAAACAAGCCCAAACGCAAACACACACACAATAGTGCTTGCTCAAAAAAACACACTCCAACATTGGCACACACACCCACAAACACTCGTACACACAGACACACACCAACCAACTCTCCCACACACAAACACAGACACACCCAAACCCACACACACCCACAAACGCTCGTACACACACACACACCAACCAACTCTCGCTCACACAAACATAGACACACCCAAACCCACACACACCCAAATCCACACACGAACACACACAAACATGCACGCACACACCCCAACACTCGTACACATACACACCAAAGCCAGCTCATACACGAACACACACCCCAATGCTCACAAACACACGCACATACAGAATCGCTCGGAAAAACCCAAACACATATACACGCACACCCCAACACTCACAAACACACACCAATGTTCACAAACACACTCACCAACGCTCTCTCACACACCAATGTTCACAAACACACACACCAACGCTCTCTCACACACACACCAAAGCTCTCTCACACACACACACCAAAGCTCTCTCACACACACACACCAAAGCTCTCTCACACACACACACCAAAGCTCACACACACACTCACACAAACACACACACGATAACGCTCGAAAACACACACCGTGGATCGCAAACACAAAAACACACCATGGCTCGCAAACACAAACGCACACACACAAACAAACCCAAACTCAGACACACATTCGAACGCTTGCACACGCAGACACACACACCAATGCCCACACACCCATATCGATGCTCAGACGCACTCACTTCAACATTCGCAAACAGAAATACACACACACACAGAGATACCAATGCTCACAATTACACACACACACACACCAGTGCTCACAATTACACACACACACAAACACTCTTAAAACACGCATGAATTACACGACGCGCTAGGAAACACACACCAACGCTCACAAGCAAATACTCCATCGCTCGCACAATCACACGCTCACTCCTACACTGGCACACACACACTCCCCAACGCTTGCACACACACACTCCCCAACGCTTGCACACACACACACACACCAAAGTTTCCACATACACAAACACATCCACGAACGCTCACAAACACACGCATATACGCCACCGCTCTCAAAAACACACTCACACAAACAGGCACCAACACTCGATTACACACACACCAATGTTCACAAATACACACACCAACGCTCGCACACACCCCAAAACTCGCACAGATATTCACACTCCGGCACACACACACACACTCCAACACTCGAAAACACACACGCCGCCACGCTCACAAACACACACATGCCGCCACGCTCACAACCACACAGACCAACACTCCCCAAATACACACACATCAACGATCTCAAACACCCACACACCAACGCGCACAAATACACACACACACACACACACCAATGCTTGCAAACACACTTACAACGCTCCTAAACACACACACACACACCAACACTCAAAAACAAACGCACACACCAACGCTCCCAAACACACACACACCAACGTTCACACACACCAACGTTCACACACACACACACACCAACGTTCACACACACACACACACACACACACAAGTGCTCCGAAACACACACACACCAATGCTCGCAAACACAGGCGCACTCCAACGTTCGCAAACACACACACTAATACTTGCAAATACTCACACACAGACGAACGCTCTCAAACACACACACACACACACACGAACGCTCGCAAACACACACATTCCAACGCTCGCAAAGACACACAAACACCAACGCTCACACACACTCCAACGCTCTCATGCATACTCCAAGGCGCGTACACACACTCCGACACTGGCACACACACTCCAATGCTAGCACAAACACACACTCAAACGCTCACACACAAAAACTCGCACCAACGCCGCCACGACAAACACACCAACGCTCGCACAAACAAACACACACCAACGCTCGCAAACAGAAACAAACACAAACACTCGCAAACACACACCGAAGCTCGCAATCACAAACACACACCAATGCTCGCAATCATAGACACACACCAACACTCCCAAACACACTAACACCAACGCTCGAAAACACACACACCAATGCTCGCAACTACTCACGCACACACACAGACACGAATGCTCGAAAACACACAAACACAAATGCTCGCAAAAACACAGACACGAATGCTCGCAAAAACACACACGTACGCATGCAAACACACACACACCAACGCTCGCACACACACACTACAACACTCTCATACACACTCCAACACATACACACTACAACACTCTCATACACACTCCAACACATACACACACTTCGTTTCCCGCTCACACACTCCCACACTGGCACACACTCCCACACTGGCACACACTCCCACACTGGCACACACTCCAACACTATCACAAACACGCACAAACGCACGCACACACAAACACACACCAGCACACGCACACAAACACACACCAATAGTCGCACACAGAAACACACCAATTATCGCACACAAAATCACACACCAACGGTCGAACACAAAATCCCACACCAACGCTCGCAAACACAATAACACAACACGGCCCGTATACATAAACACTCACACACACAAACCCAGACACAAACACACACACTCCAACGCTCGCACACACACACACACACCAACGCTCGCACACATACACACCAACGCTCACACAGACACGCACATCAATGATCCCAATTACACACCAACAGTCGCACACACTCACAAACTATCACACACACAATCACTCGCCAACTCTCGCACACACAAACATACACACAACAACAACACTTGCACACAAACACGCACACAAACACGCACACAAACACACACAATAACGCTTCCACACAAACACGTACACAACAATGCTGACCCACAAACACACACTCCAACACTAGAACACAGAAACACACCAACGCTTGAACACACACACACACACCAACTTTCGGTCACACAGACAAACGGTCGCACACGCACACACGCCCCAACGCTTACACACACACAAACCACGCTCCCACACACACAGAGACACACATACACACAAAAAAATCCACACACAAACACACACACAGATACACAAACACCAACGCTCGTGCACACACACTTTCCCACGCTCGCACATACACATACTCACCAACTTACACCTATGCTCACAAATACACACACACCAACGGTCTCAAATACATACACATACACCACTGCTCGCAAACAAACACACACAAACGCATGCACGCACACACCAGCGCTCGCAAACACACTCCCTACGCTGGCAGACAGACACACACTAACACTTGCAAACACACATACCAACGCTCGCAAATACACATACCAACGCTCGCAAACACACACCCCACCACAATCGCAAACACACAGACCAACGCTCGCTAATACACACACACACCACCACAATCGCAAATGCACAGACCAACGCTCGCAAACACACGCAACAACGATTGCAACACACACACACCAACACTTGCATACACACACAAACCAACACTCGCAAACACACACACACACCAAAGGTTGCACACACACACACACACCAAAGGTTGCACACATACACACACACACCAAAGGTTGCACACACCGACACACACACACACACACCAACGCTTGCAAACACACAAACACCATCGCTCGTGCAGATACACGCACTTACACACACACACACACACCAACGCTTGCTCAAATACGCACACACACACACCAGCACAAGCACAAGCACACCAACGCTTGCACACATAAACACAAACCCACACACAAACACAAACCCACACGCAAATACACAAACAACAACACTTGCTCACAGACATACACTCTGACACGCACACATACACACACCAACACTTGTACACATACACACACTCCCCTTCGCTCACACAAACCAACATTCGCCCACTCAAACCAACACTCGCACACACACGCACACACAAACCAACGGTCCCACACACAAAAACACACACGCAAACCTACACACAATAACACACACACCCCAACACTCGCACACCAACGCTCGCACATACACAAACACACACGCCAATGCTCGCAAACACACCCACATACACCACCGCTCTCAGAAACCCATACACACCCCAACGCTCGCACACACACATACACCACCGCTCTCAGAAACCCACACACACACCAACACTCGCAAACGCTCACACCAACACTCGCAAACGCTCACACCAACACTCGCAAACGCTCACACCAATGCTCGCACGCACGAACACACCAAAGCTCACACAGACACTCACACACAGACACACACACACGCCAATGCTCAAAAACACACACACACCGCCACGATCACAACACACTGACCAACGTTCCGCAAACACACACACACCAACGATCTCAAATACACACACACCAACGATCTCAAGTACACACACACCAACCATCACAAATACATATACACACACCCCAATGCTTGCAAACACACACACAACGCAGTCAAACACACACACACCAATGTTCACAAACAAGAACACATACCCCAACGCTCCAAAACACACATACACACACACCAACTCTCACAAACACACTCAAACACACTCAAACACCAACACTCACAAACACAACCAAACACAAACGCTCGCAAACACACACCAACACTTGCCAACACAGACACACACCAACGCTCGTAAACACACAAACACCTACGCTCGCAAACACACACTCCCCAATGCTTGCAAATACTCACACATGCACGAATGCTCTCAAACACACACACAGAGAGACAAACGCTGGCAAACACACAGACACGAACGCTCGCAAACACACACACGCGAACCATTGCAAACACACACACCTATGCTCGCATACGCACACACCAATGCTCGCATACACACACAAACCAACGCTCGCACACACACACACACACTCCAACACTCGTACACACACCAATTCTCGTGCGCACACACTCCGACACTGGCACACACTCTCCAATCCTAGCACAAACACACACTCGAACGCACGAACACTCAAACACGCACCAACTCTCGCCCCAACATGCACACCGACAATCGCACACACAAACACACACCAATGCTCGCACACACATACACATACCAACTCTCGCACACACACACACACCAACGCTCACGCACACAAACACACACATCAAAGCCCGCACACACTCATATCAATGCTCGAACACACACACTAACATTTGTAAACACGGACACACACACCAATGCTCGTACACACATACACACACCAACACTCACGCACACATACACATCAACTCTCGCACGCACACACCCACACACGCTCGCGCGCCAGCACTTATGCTCACAATTACACACACACACAAACGCTCTCAAACGCACACAGACACGAAAGCTAGCAAACATTCACACCAACACTCGTAAACACACACACCAGCACTCGCAAACACCCACACCAGCGCTCGCACACTCATATAATCACTCCAACGCTCGCACTCACACTCCAACACTCGTACACACAGTCCAACACTGGCACACACACACCAACGCTTGCACACACACACAATCACTCCAACGCTCACACACACACTCCAACGCTTGTACACACACTCGGACACTGGCACACGTACACTCCAATGCTTGCACGCACATACACACACTCCAACGCTCGCACACACAAATACACACGAACGCACGCACCGACAAACACACCAACTCTCAGGCATAGAAACACACCAACGCTCGAACACACAAACACATACCAATGCTTGCACACACAAACACACACCAACGATCGCACAATCTCACACAAACGGTCACCCATTCAAACCCACTCCAACGCTTGCACACACAATCACACACCAACGCTTGCACACACAATCACACACCAACGCTCGCACACACAATCACACACCAACGCTCGCACACACAAACACACACTCATACACAAGCCCACACACTCCAACGTTTGCTCACACACACACCAATGCCCTCACACACTCACATCAACGCTCAAAAACACACACACACTCACACTTACTTTCTCACACTTAGAAACACACAAAAACGCTTGCACACACACCAATGTTGGCACACACACACACACCATCGCTCGCACACACACACGAAAACCAAAGCTCAAACACACAAACGCATACCAATTCTCGCATACATAAACACACACCAACGCTCGCACACACACACACACCAATGCTCGTACTTACAAAAACACACCAAATTTAACTCACAGACCAACACTCACCCACACACCCACACACCAACGCATGCACACACACACACACACAGAGACCGACACTCAAACACGAAAAAATATTCTTACACAGACAAACCCACACACAAACACACGCACTGCAACGCTCGCACGCACGCACACACACTCCAACGTTCGCAAATTGACACACACCAATGCTCGCACACAGACACTCCAACGCTTGCACGCACACGCGCACACACACACACACAAACACTCGCACAAACACATACCAATGCTTGCACGTGTAAACACACACACACACACACACACACACACACACACACAAGCACATACAAACCCACCCACAAACATAAACCCACACACACACACACACACTCAATGCTTGCACACAAACACACACATACAAACCCACCCACAAACATAAACCCACACACAAATACACACACCAATGCTTGCACACACTCACACACACAGTCCAACACTCGTGCACACACACATACACTTCGCTTGCACACACACACTCCAACGCTCGAACACACACGCCAACGTTCACACTTACACACTCGCCATCTTTCTCACACATAGACCAACACCCGCACACACACCAATACTTACACAGCCACACAAAAACCCACTCTCAAACACACGTGCACCACCCCAATGCTCGTACATACACACACACACACCCCAATGCTCGCATACACACACACACACACCCCAATGCTCGCACATACACACACACACACACCCCAATGCTCGCACATACACACACACACACACCCCAACGCTCGTACATACACACACACACCAACTTTTTAACACCCACACACCAACTTTTATGCCTTGATCGTACATGAAGCAGTTCGTCTGGAGGCTTTACACGGGGAATTTGCCATGTCAGATTCCACAACAAGTGTAGCCGCCCATGACCACTCCAAGATTGGCAGAATCGATTGAAGGCCATGGCCAATTCTAGTGATAAATCATCTCTCAAGTGTAGCCGCTACCACAAAACTGGCCTCGCACAAGAAAATTGTTTTGAACTTGTAGGGTATCTAGAGGGCTCACCTCCGAGATTTGATCAATGAAAAAAAGAAACCAACAAGGCTTCTATTGCAGCTATTGCTAACACTACATCAAGGGAGAATGAGGGGGCCTTGGCATTGATCACCACTACAGAACACAAAGGTAAGAGTTCTAATGTTTTTGCACTTATTATTAAAAGTACGTGGATAATTTATTCTCGTGCTATAGATCACATGAATATTGATTCTAGACAAGTGTTTTCACTCAAAGCATCCACAAAAAAATATGTGTCCACTCCCAATGATAACACAACCACTAATGCCTCACACTTAGATTCAGTTGTGGTTGATCATCCTTTAGATAACAATCTATTATTTGTTCCTCAAAGAACGACAACTGTATCTTGTGTTGTTATTTTTGGCCTGATTGTCGTGTTTTTATGCATATCCAAACAAGACAGACGATTGGTTATGGTATTTATCAAGGAAATCATCTAGTCAAGGGATACCATCAAGTTGTGCCAAATATTGTTGGCTAATTGTTATGAGGGGGAGAAGTCAAAATCAGATTTTTGTGGTGTTTGTGAATTAGTAAAAAAGCATCGTGTTTATTTCCTTCAAGTTTGAAAAAATAGTTTAGTTCCTTTTGAACTGATTCATTCTGATGTATGAGGTTCATAAAAAAATCCCAACCTTTAGTAGATTGGTTCATTACTTTTATTGGTGATTGCACTAAAATGACCTGGTTATGCATAATGAAAAGTAAAGATAAACTAAATAAATTATTTAAAAAATCATGATTGAAACACAGCACAATACCAAGATTCGAGTTTTGTGAAGTGATAATGATGGCGAATACCGGAGTTCTAATCTAGAAGCGCATGGCCTTATTCAGCAAACCACTTCCTCCGATATCGTAATAAAATGGAGTTGCTGAAAGAAAAAATCGACACTTATTAGAAGTTACAGAGCTTCCCTAATAACTGCAAATATGTCGACTTCTTAGTGGAGAGAAGCAATCATATTTAACTCCTATGTGACCAACCTATTTCCTTTCTAGCTTTGTCAACTTTCAGACTTTTCTTAAAACTCTTGTAAGTGCAAAAGTGTCACCAGTTCTTCCAAAACTTCCTCCTCGTATTTTGGTGGTGTTACCTTTGTGCATCACCACAAACATCAACAAACCAAACTCGCTCCTCGAGCACTTTGATGTGTTTTTGTTGGACATGTAGTACATCAGAAGTGTACCAGTGTTATCCCACAAATTACAATATGTTTGTTACAATAGATGTGGTGTTTCATGAAGACATCATGTATTCTTGTCCACAGTCTAACTTCATGGGATGTATCATCAGGAAATTTAGGCTCTCGATTATGGTCAGCATATATCTGAGCAATCTGAATAGTTGGAAATAGTACATCAAGAAAAACCTGAATTGCATGTAAGTATAACAACTAGAGAACAAAGTTGTTATCTGGAAATTCAAGGTTTAGATTATGGTGAGCTTATATCTGCGGAATTTGAAAGGTTTGAAATAGTACATCATGGATAACCCGAATTGGATGTAAGTATTCCAACTAGAGAAGAAAGTGCTAATGACCCACAGGAACAAGAAAATAGTATCATTGAGTTGACACCATCTATATATGGAGACTCCCTCTCTAATATAAGTAACCAATTGTCATATTCTGAGGATGCTCTTAACATACAACCTAACTAGCTTACAAGACAGTTACTGTTCGTCATAATAAAGGTATTCCTAAACCCACATATGAACCTGAATTGACTAGCACAGTTAGATTTCCTATGAGCAACTATCTTACCATAATTTTTCTGAATTCAATAAGTTATTTGTGAATCAATTATCATATGTTACTATTCCTAAAAGTGTGCAAGAAGCCTTAGCTGATCCAAGGTGGAAAGCAACAATGAATGAAGAGATGAAATCATTGCAAAAGAATGAAATATAGGATCTTGTAGACGGTCCACCATGGAAGAAACTAATCAGATGTCATTGGATCTACGTGTTAAAGTACAAAGCTGATAGTAGTATCGAAAGATTTAAGGTAAGATTGGTGGCAAAAGGATACAATCAAACCTATGGGGTTGACTACACTGAAACGTTTGCACTTGTGGCTAAGATCAACGTAGTTCGTGTTTAATTGTTCTTGACTGCAAAACATAGACTGGTCATTACATCAATATGATGTCAAGAATGTCTTTCTACATGGCGAGTTATGTGAAAAGTTATATATGGAACTCTCGTCGAGATGCATGGTGTCTTCAAAGCATAATCAATATGTGTCAATGAAAAAGGCCACTATGTGGGTTAAAACAATACCCTAGAACATGGTTAAGAAGGTTCACAAAGTCAATGAAAGTGTTTGACTACCATCAAAGTTATTCATATTGTTATAAAATACATGGATGCCATGGTGGTTACAGGAGATGATCCAAAGGAAAGACAAGCACTACGAGATTATCTCTCTAAAGAATTTGAGATGAAAGATCTAAGCTCGTTGAAATATTTTAATGGGATCGATGTTTCTCGATCAAATAAAGGACTCTTCTTATACCAAGGAAAGTTTGCCTTAGATTTATTACAAGAAATAAGAATGACCGGATGTTAACCAATTGACGAACCAATGGAAGATGACATCAAATTTTGTGCTAGACATAATCAAGTGCATGTTGATAAGATAATATACTAGAGACTTATTGGGAGGTTCATGTCCTTAGCACATATAACACTGGATCATGCATATGCAATGACATGCATGATGCTAGAGAAGAACACAAGAATGTCGTCACGTGTATCTTGTCATATCTGAAGAGTGCACCTCATAAGGGAATTTTGATTGCCAAGCATGATTACTGTAAAAGTATAGAAGTATACTCCAATGCTGATTGGGCTGGCTCTATAGATACCGAATATCCACATCAGCCAATTTTACTTTTGTTGGCGGTAATCTGGTAACCTAGCGAAGTAAAAAGCAAAATGGTGTTGCTTGCTTAGGTACTGAAGCAGAATTTCGAGGTATGGCTCTTGGAATTTGTGACGATCTATGACTTTGACAACTTTTAAAAGATTTAGGATATCTTCCGGAGAAACCAATCAAATTGTTTTGTAAAAATAAGGTTGCATGTGATATTGCCCATAACCATGTACAACATTATTACACAAATCATATTGAGGTGGATAGATTCTTCATAAACGAGAAATTGGCCGGTATATAATAACGGAATTGCCTAAGATACAATTAGAAGATCAATTGGTTGATATCCTTACCAAAGCAGTATCAAGCCAAACATTCTCAAACCTTTTCGCCAAGTTGGGTATGTGTAACATCTATGCACCAACTTGAAGAAGTGTTAATAATTATATGGGATGTGGGATCTTTGCTTTATTCTTTCTTATATTAGAAAAATATTTTTTTGTAATTATTATCCTTGGGATTCATTGTTATATAAAACTCTCTCCTACCCATAAATAGGCTTACTTTACAATGAAAATATGAATGAAAAAACGATTCATCACTTTTGGCACACCCGACATCATTTTAGGTGTGAAATTTTCGTATGGAATTACTGAATTTCGAGCAGATGCTGCAGTTCTGGCTTTCACAGTTTGTCGTAGGATTGGTGATTACGACATAGCATAATGAAATTTTAAAAAAAATTTATCTGAATGGAGGAATGATGACACAGGAGTGGGATCCTTTTGGTGATGCTCATGCAAATGCCTCTGATCCAAATGAGCATTTAAAGGTCCCAGCCATCTTCTGTTTTCTTTTTTATGTGTATAGACACTTCTAGCTAGATAGTGTTTGATGAGGTGTTATTGATTGATTTTGGGAGTAATGATTTGGTTAGAGACTTTTAAAATGCCGTATTACTAGTTTCAAACAAGTTAGACTATAACGATCCTAGAAATGGCGAGAAAAGCAATAAAGACACACTTTGAATATGTTTTCTTTAATGTAACTTAGCTATAAAATCCATCCTTTCAAACTCGTTTTGGAAAGAATATTTTCTTATAAATACCTGTCTTTTAGATCTTAAAATAGCTTATAAAGTAGATGTATAATGCCTCTTATGTAAGTTGCATGAAGTCAGTTGTCTAATTTGCTCACAAACATCCTTTATTGTTTTATAAAACAAAATCTCATGAATATTCAATGTTGAAGACTACATTCAATATTGAATTGGTGATTGTGAACTTAGTGCATTATTTAACTTCTCTATTGTTCTTATGACAAGGTTAGTCCCGGATTGCACCTTTTTTTTGTGTTCAAAACTGTTGAAAAGTAAAATACCTTGGAAGGTAGAGAGCAACTTGTGTGTGGCACTATGTAGATAAATGTTCAAGATTTGATGTGTGCTAACTTTATTGCTTCCACAAAGTACTGCTACTTTTTCAAAGACGTAATGGATTACACGTTTCAAGCAGTTAATAAACCAGTTTGTAGTAAACAAGGATATACCATTTGGAAGAGGGCAACCAGCTGAAGTGTTACTAGGAAGACAGAAGGCCCAGTGAGGAGCTCTTCTTGAAGCTGCAAAACAGGTATTCCCACTGTTGATGTTCAACATGAAATTTATTTTGCCTTGTTTGTGGTGCAATACAATCTGTATAAGGGTAGACCTGTGTTGGTGGAAAGGTGTTAATGCACTAATAGGTGCCTGATGGATTTAAGACCCCAGAAGATAAATAGACTCCAAAGTGATAGTAGATGGAGCAAATGGTGTTTGGAGGGTTAAAGCTTGAAGAGTTGGAAAAGGAGTTATGGGTTTAAAATTGAGATCAGGAATTTCATAAAGGAGAAGGGATCTTAAATGCAGGAGTTGGTGCAGATTTTGTACAAAAAGAGAAAATTATCCGAGATGGAAAGCGATGCTAGGACAAGATTTGGTCATTTGTTCCCATATTTGAAAAGTTCTAAAAGTTATGGACAGGTTTTGGAAAGCAAAGGTACCCCTTTTATCAAGTGTGTTACCAAATTTCTTTCCTTTCCCTAGAAAAAATGTGTAAGTTGTTTTTTATTTCTTCAAGGTCATTCCGTGGTATTTGGATATGATGTTGTTTTTCTGTTTCCTTGTATTTTCTGTTAGAGATATTTGTACACGTGTATATAAGGGTATATGATGTTATTTAGTGTTTTTATCCATAAGGGCATAATTATAATTATGTAATTGATTTCTTATTAATGTAAAAAGAGTATTACCCTATTTGAAAAAAACACACACATAGATTAGGGTTTACCACAACCCTATTTTGTGAGGAACATAAACTCTTCGGTGTATCTTCTCCTTCATGTGTTTCTGGTGTTTATGTGTGAAGAAGCTCCAATTCTTTCATTTGAGAGTATCTCAAAACCTGATTTGATTACATTAATTGGGTGTGTTTCAGGTGTGCAAGTTTGGATGGGGATGCTGATAGGCTAGAGCATTTTTATGTCTTAATGAACAACAACAACGACAACAAGGTAGATCGTTTTTATGGAGATAAGATTTTATAGTTGTTTCACCGTTCATTCAAATAAGTGTTTCACTGTTCATTCAAGAAAGTTTTTCACTGTTCATTCATGTAAGTGCTTCTCTGTTCATTCAAGCAAGTGTTTTACTCTTCATTCATTCAAGTGTGCACTGTTCATTCAAGTGTTGCACTGTTCATTCAAGTGTTGCACTGTTCATTCAAGTGTGGCTCTGTTCATTCAAGTGTGGCACTGTTCATTCAAGTGTTGAACTGTTCATTCGTGTCAGTGTTGCACTGTTCATTCGAGTCAGTGTTGCACTGTTCATTCGAGTAAGTGTTGCACTATAAGTTGATGTCAAGGATAGTAAATTAATGATAAAGTTGGAGTTCGTTCTCAAGCTCTTCAAGGTCTGCAATTTACCAGACATCTAAACTATATAATAAACTATTTCAACATTTTAATTTTCTTTGGGATAATTGTCTCATGCATACATTCGGTACTAGATTACAATAACACTCTAGTAGAGTTGTACTTTTATGTCATAATGTTCATGTCTCTATCTAATAAAATAGAGAAGATTTTTAATTATATTCTTAAAAGGACCAGTAAACAAAGGCATTGAACTTAATTTGATATGTGAGGAGCTGTAAAGATATGCAATTTTTGTATTTTAGTTCCATTTATGTGGAAGTAAACGCAATTAAAAAGCAGCCAATCAGCTGACGTCCATCTCTGTTCACATTCATGTGTCTATTACACCTATACTATGGCAGATGAACTGGCTCCACTTACTTGGACACTAATATTATATTGTATATTCTGAAGGGTCCATTTAAGAGCGCATATTTTATCTTCTGAAGTTTGTTTTTTTTTATTATTGTTAATGATTTCCATTAACAATGCATACTTAATAGCAAGTTCTGCACTTTATCTACTAAAGTTTGAGTTATGATTATTTGTCAATGCCATCCATCTATGATGCATACTCAAGAGCACTTTCTTCGTTTTATCTGCTGAAGTTTGAGCTTTGCAATTATCTTCAATGCCATCCATCTACAGTGCCCGTCTTTGAAATATCAATAACCTAAAATTATTACTTTGCTTGATTTGCAATAAAAGCAAAAAGACATCACTGTTCCAAAAAAATAAACAGAAGTTATTTTGCTTCAAGCTAATGTATTTATTTTTGTGTTATCTATCCCTATTTATTTGTGCATTTTATATCAAAGATAGATTGACCCTGTTTTTTTTTTCTTTTTCTGTGTTTGGTACTTTCTAGTTCCTAGTTCTGTATTTGCAGTCAAATCCTGGGGGTCTTAGGGTCTTTGGATGGACGGTAGATCGTGCACTAGGAATCAACATAGACCTCTCTATTCAGCTCACTCTGATCCTTTTCGTCCTCAGCAAAACTTTAATATTATAGTTGAAAGTGTTTCGGATCCAGTATTCTCCCGGTGGGTACTCAACCTGTTGGTGATTGAAATATCAATCTTCATGGACATGTAAATAGCACTCAATGGTAGAAACTCAACCTTATTATTTCAGTGGTCATCTCAATTTGGTTGAAAACATTAACATCAAAATTAATTAATTACCAATTGGATTAGCCAGATTAGCGCTTTTCAATGCTTTTGTGGAAAATGAATTTTGATTTATATGCCTATTTGATTGGTGAGATTGGTTGTATACTTGGCCCTTTCTTAACCTCTATATTTCTGAAGTCTGATGAGAGCAATAACGAAACTAAAAACATTACCTTAATACCTAAACAGTTTAAACTAAAAAAAGCATAATCTTGTATTTTTAGAAACATAGATCCTGTTATTTCAAGTTTTAGGGTTCTGGTGGAGAATATAGAACATTCTCGTTCGTATTTGAATTTAATTGTGTTGGAGAACTGAATGATAATTGACAGAAAAACTCCCAAATTAGTTATGTTATTATGGTTTTTTCCTATACTTTTTCTTTACGTTTTTCAACAATCTGTGCTGTGCTTTTTTGCTTTGGTTCCGACTTTTGGGCAGATTTCTCTAAATAAACTGGCCAATATATTTTATCTTAGTATTTTAATCCTGTCACTTATTTCTGTAAGTTCAAACATAACTAATGAGTGAAAAGTACATTGCCTATCAATTTAGTGTTAAATGTGCTAATCACTCCAATTGTTCAGTGTCACATGTTTAGGCTCTAAACTCTTTCCTAAAATACGAAAAACCAGTCATTCCACCAATAGAATGGGCAGAGGCTCTTACTGCCGTCAAATTTTGATGGCTGCCCCTATTAACAGTTATTGTTGGATATTTTACATGCATTTTGCTTCACTAATTGATGTACACAATTTTCTGACAAGTGCTTTTTGCTACCCAGTTATGTATCTGCAGTCCAATCCTGGAGGTCTTACTATCTTTGGATGGACAGTTGATCGTGCTTTCATCAACACCATCTTCTTCATCGAGCTGTGGCTGGTTCTTTTTGTCCTTGGAAAAACAATTGTTTTCATATCATAGTAACATACCAAAACGGCCTTGGAGATTAACCCAACACTGACAAATTAACTCCGGAAGTTCACCTTTACTCTAATCTGAGAGCAGCCTTTTGAGATTCTGACTGCGTGGTGTGAACCATCAAATGTGACAAAGAGACTTGGGGTCTGATGGATCGTACTGATATAACATTCTTGTACTTCTGAGGATCACAGTTGGCCCCAAGCAAGAGTTTTGAGATACTATTCAGAGAGCATACTATTCTGGGAGAAACAGGCGACTCTGTTTTGGTGTTTATCTAGATGGTCTTCGGGTAGCAGAGATGATCCTCGGGTAACGAATTCTTCGGGGAATTCGTAGTAACTTGATTTTCTTTTTAGTGTTGGTGTCCGTATTTTTAAAGTAATTTCTATTTAAAGTAGTGGGATTTTTAAATTGTGCTTTGGTGCCTTCTTTTTAACAAAACTTGAGTTTTTTGCGTGTTCGTGGAGTCGTCGTTTATCCAATAATGCCGGATTGTTTTGGGTAGGAAACCAAACCCTTTTTTTTTTGTTCAAAAAAAAAATTTATTTTCAATCTGATTCTAGTTGGCTTTAGTTAAAGTTAATCCATTGTGTGTTGTTGGGAGAAAGTTCAATTTCATGACCAATAATGATGAAAACTTTTGACTTCACATTGGGGACTACATGCCTTATTCTGAGAGTGCTGATGTGGGGACTTGACCTGTATCAGCTACTTCGGGGACTCTCTAAACCCAGTAGTAGATCTATTTATGGGGTAACTAGAGGAGGTCATGGTTTCTGGATATGTCTTACAAGTCGAGATTAAGTGGCATATCCTCTTTGAATAGGAAACGATTGTTCCGCTCAGAACCAAGTGAATTCAAAGGTTTACTTTCAACTTGTTTCAGAGATTGTTAATAACAGTCATGACAGATATCCACCTTTTACACACCTCTTCTAAAAGGACTGAGTATCCTTCTCCCTTGGAATAAGTTCTCACTTGAGTAACTTTTGGTTGTATATAGGCAACTATAGATAAATTTGCAATGACCGTTCACATGTAAATACTTCCAAAAAACAAATTATTAATGGAATATTGTTTACGAAGAGGATATTTTTCTTGTAAAATGCAGTTCATGTATCCTCTTCTGGTGTCTTGGAGGCTAACATATTATGGAATTCCAAATTAGAAGCGAAGCTGGGGATTGCGCAGGGGACTGCATTGCAGTGCGACACTGCCTTTGAGTATAATGCATGGGTCCACTAATCTCTTGGCCGAGGAGAACAACAATCTCCGTCAGCTAGTCACCCTTGTCCAGGCCTTGCACCGCTTTGTTACCAAGCACATGAAACATTAATTACTGAGGATTTTTAATATGTCTTCCTCACCTTGGACACAGTTCCGGCGAGTCAGGTGGCCAACGACGGCGACTAGTGGCTGCCCGTGGCTGGATTCCTGTTATCTTTGTTGAGGTAATTTTTACTTCCCCTTTTGTCCCACCCTTCTTTCTTCCGTTTTTTGCTCCCGCCGTCTGGCTATAAGCAGGGCGACGATCCGGCCTCGGTGACCTCATGCCACTTTTAGTATTGTATCGACTTCCCCTTATGTGCCACCCCTCTTTCTTCCATTTTTTGCTCCCGCCGTTTGGCTAGTAAGTAGGGCGACGATATGTCCTCCGCGACCACAGGCCAGTTTTAGTATTGTATAGACTTCCGACCATTCAGTAAGGTTTTTTTTTTCTGTTTTTTCTTCTTCTTCTTTATCTTCCCTATTTTTTCGATTCAGATTGGCGGTTATAAATCTTTTTTCCTTCTCTATGACTCTCCTTCTGGCAACTTTAGTTTGAGAAATTCCCACGGAATCTTTGAAGATAAAATCGACGACCTTACGGTGTTAGTACTGTTGAGTACTGTTATTTTTACTTTTATCATGTTCACAAGGGAAGGGTATCTAGTGATGGGAATTTATGTGTTCGCTATAAGCACTGCGTTTAGGAGTTCCCTAACGCTGCAGATGATGTACTTGTTGTGCTGTAGTTCCGCGGCAAAGTTCTGGGATGATAAAAAATCCTAAAAACCTTAACCATTTTTCTTCTCTTCCAATAAGAGTGCATAATCAAGTCACCCATATGTATAAATTAAATCTGCATGTTTTCATGGTAATGATGGGATTTTAAAATTCATCCATATTTATATTTCTGAAAGAAAACTAAAACTCGTATAAAACTTACACATGAATCACGGTCCATCGAGTCTTTGAAAAATGATATCAGTACTGCAAAGTTTTACGGTGAAGTTTTACTGATCCGACGTGGATGTCTTATGTGGCATCCATGTCAGCTGCCTACAGCAAGAGGAGAGAGAAGAGAGGCGAGCGGAGGGAGAGAGGCTGGGCGGGAGGGAGAGAAGCCTGAGTGGGAGGGAGAGAAGCTCGGAGTGGGAGAGGAGAGAGGTCGGAGCAGAGAGGAGAGGAGACGGGTGGGAGAGGGAGAGATCGAGGCGTGAGAGGAGAGGAGGAGGTCGCCGAGCGGAGGGAGAGGAAGGGCCACCCGCCACGGCACCTCCCTTCCCTCTCCCTCCCTATCAGCCGCCTCCGCCTGCGCCGCAGTGCATGAGGGAGGCCGAGGCCGCCCGCCGTGGCGCCTCCCTTCCCACTCCCTCCTGCCTGCGGCCTCCCTCCTCTCCCTCCCGCTCGGCGGCCTCTCTCCCTCTCCCCCTCTCCAGCTCCGCCTCTCTCCCTCTTCAGCTCTGGCCTCTCTCCCTGTTCAGCTCCGGCCTCTCTCACTCTCTCCCTCTTTGCCAAATAGGCAGCTGACGTAGATACCACGTAAGACATCGACTATAAAGACCACAG
>CM039668.1:13825598-13830598 GCA_022405105.1 Aristolochia contorta | reverse complement strand
GATCCATTTATTGTAAAACCGCCGGGAAATATGTTCAGTCGAGCAGTTTATTGTAAAACCGCCCGGTAACTTTACTTGCAGTTTTGGAAAACCCCTAGTAAATGTTTGATTTACTGGCGGTTTTTATCTAGGCCCCAATGGTTGTGGGATTGCTACTTTACTAAATTTACTCTGGCCCTCCTCCTGCTCGTTTTTCACTCCCGCACATTTTCTCCGTCGTGAATCGTCGTCCCAAATCACCGCAATCGTCGTTGTCGTCGCTGTCGTGCTCTGCGTCGTCGTTGCCATGCTCGTCGTCGTCGTTGCCGCGCTCGTCGTCGTCGCTGCCGCGCTGGTCGTCGTCGCTGCCGCGCTTGCCATTGTTGCTGCCGTGCTCACTGCTGTGCTCGCTGCCGTGCTCACCGTCGTCGCTGCCGTGCCCGCCGTCATCGCTGCCGTGCCCGCCGTCGTCGCTGCCGTGCTCGCCGTTTTACAAGTTCGTTTTTTTGTCTTGTCATTTTTTTGTCTTATTGTTTTTGTGTTATCGTTTTTTTGTCTTATCGCTTTTTTCTTTTTCATTTTTTCCCCGTTTACAAGTTTGTTTATTTGTCTCATTTCCCTATTTAAGATATCTATTCCATTTCTGAAATAATAATTCATGCCTGCGTTAGCTAATTGGCCTCTTTGACATGCATTTACATGATTAGCTTCTTCGCTTGACCAATTATTAAGATAAAGTGCAACTCGATCAACAGATCACTTAGTTTGGGGATCAAATTAAAGAATATGTCATTCAGAGAAAAAGACTAGTCTATATTATTCCCAGCATCATCGTGGATTTATATTATATCCAGAACAGCACATGTGGGTCTTGCTATCTTTTGTAGTAAAATTCGAAAAACCACGGATCTATGACATAGTATTTAGAAAAATGCTATTCGTATGGAGTACAGTGGTATTTCCCTTTGCGAGCACTGGAGATGAGCGAGGAGAAGCAGTACTTAGAGCTCATAGGCGAAGATGGAGGTGAGTGGGAAGCGAGGAGGTGGAGAAGATGGTGCGTGTGGCAATGTGCTGCGTACATGAAGATCCGGGGCTGAGGCCGTCCATGGTGGTGGTCCCACCCCCTCCCCCCTCCTCCCTCATTTGCTCTTTGACCTCTCTCTCTCTCTCTCTCTTATTTGCTATCTCTCTGATCTCTCTCTCCTCTCTCTCTTATTTTCTCTTTCTCTCTGATCTCTCTCTCTCTCTCTTAGTTGCACTCTCTCTCTCTCTTCAGTGCTCTCTCACTCTTATTTGCTCTCTGTGTGTCTCTCTGTCTCTCTTATTTGCTCTGTGTGTGTGTGTCTCTCTCTCTTATTTGCTCTGTGTGTGTGTCGCTCTCTCTCTCTCTCTCTCTCTCTCTCTCTCAAAACTCAACTCCTCTCTCTCTCTCTCATCTCAACTCCTCTCTCTCTCTCTCTCTCTCAAAACTCAACTCCTCTCTCTCTCTCTCTCATCTCAACTCCTCTCTCTCTCTCTCTCAACTCAACTCTTGTCTCTCTGAGGGAGAGAAAGAACTTGATGTAATAGTTCTGTTTAATGTGTGTTGAGTATCTATACACGTGTTTTTATATACAAAAGAATCAAATCAATAAAATATTCTAGGAATCTCAGATCTTATAACTCTCTTCTATACAAAAATCTTACAATCACGTTAACTTTGCCTCCTTCTCTAGAATGCCTCTTTCCTTTAACAAGAATGTTTTTCCTCCTAACACTCCTCCTCACATTGGAGTGTGGATGTGGATAACACTCAACTTTGCTGAGGTGCATATGAAATGCTGGTGACCGTAATGGCTTTGTGATCATATCGGCGATCTGGTTTCCTGTTTTGACATAGGTGGTCTTTATGTGTCCTTTTTCAATTCTTTGTGCGCTCATGATACACGGAGTTGCTACAATGTGCAAGGCAGCTTGGTTGTCACAAAACATTGTTGCTGGTTCATTGAGTATCACCTATAAATCTTTTAATAAATACTTCAGCCAAGAAACTTCACAAGCAGCTTCAGCCATCGACCTATATTGTGCTTCTACCGATGACCTTGAAATTGTGACTTGCTTTTTATCTTCCATTACACAAGAAATTTCCCAAGAAATTTAAAGTAACTTATAACAGATCTCCTTGTACTTGGGCATCTTGCCCAATCAACATCACAATAACTAATTATCACCAAGTGAACTATCAGATGACAAGAATAATCCTTGCCCTAGTGCAACCTTAAGATATTGAGTAGTCAAAGTGCAGCTTTGAGAGAATGCATCTTGGGTTCTTGCATGAATTGACTAAGAGTATTTACAAAATATGTGATGTTTGGTCAACTGATGGTGAGAGATAAATTTACCAATTAATTGTCGATATCGAGTTGGATTCTTGGTGGTTCACTTCCTGTTTCTGTAAGTGCTAGATCAGGTTCCATAGAGTGTCTTAATTATGAACTCTAAACATGAAAGTTGCAGATTTTAGTGTCAATTCGAAATATTGCATGAATGAATCAGCCTGTTCAAACCATTCTGAATTATCTTCCTATAGATCTTGACAGCATCATCTAGCACAACCACAATCGAGCAATTCGTTTGAATAACTAAAGACAGGTTCCATCTTCCTTCTTTTGCACAAATCTTATTTCTCAATGGTATGACTTCAGACATATGGACCTGGCCTTCAGCTTTTATAACAAAGCTTGATTGCTTTGGTCGCCTTTGAACAGATGAACAACCCTTCCCATGAATATCAAGTCTCAAACCCTTGTCATGCTCATTCCAAACTTTACCTGCTTCCACGTAATTTTTCACCTGTCACCAGCCGGAAAGGACAGAATAAGTTCTCAAATCTGGTTGGAGTGATCTTTAATATCTCAAACAAAGCCTAACCTTCCTTGCAGAGTTTTGCTCTCCCAAATGCATCAATAAACAATTAAATAAATTGATCCTAGCTTCAAATTATACTCTCATTAATTTTGAATACCCTAAACTTCTTCATTTCCCTTGCTGCAACAAAGTCCCAAATGGAGATCATCATAAATGTTCAATAATTCATTAGCACTCACATTTTCTTAAGAAATTGAATTTTCTATACCATATTGCAAAGGTGTGTCACAAAGATATATGCATGACCAGGGATAGATTGTGTCACTGTGATGAGTACAATAACAAAAGATGTGGAGCATGACTAGGGGATAGATTGTGTCACAGCGATGAGTGCAATAACAAAGATCACAAAGCAAGGGTAGGCTGGGTGCCCTGTCTGAAAGCACATTTACAGCTGAGTGCCACTATTAGTATTGTTAATCCGACTATTTGCTTCATAGGTTGGGAGAGCAGAGAAGATGATCGGTGGACATTGGTGGAACCAAAATGCTTGTTGTTTGCCCAAGCTCAGTTCTTATTGACATTAGAGTTTAAAACTTGGCAAAAGAGTGTTCTAGGGCATCGATCCAATAGACAACCACGGTGAAAAGAATATCACCCTCCTCCAACCCCCGCCTTCCTCCTAACCTTCGCCCTCCTCCGGCCCTTCCCCTCATTCGACCTTGCACCCTCATCCAACCCTTCGTCCTCCTCCGACCCTTCGCTTCGCCCGCTCTCCTCCAACCCGCCGCTTCTTCACTCTCCTCGACCCTTAACTGCCGCTCTCCTCCGACCCCCGCTTCTTTGCCCTCCTCCGACCCGCCGCTTCGCCGCTCTCCTCCGACCCTTCGGCTTCCCGCCCTCCTCCGACCCGCCCGGCTTCGCCGCCCTCCTCCGAACCGCTTAAACGCCCTCCTCGACCCGCCCGCTGCCGCCCTCCTCCGACCCGCCCGCTTCGCCCGCCCTCCTCCGACCCTTCGTTTCTTCGCCCTCCGCTGACTCTTCGCTTCTTTGCCCTCAGCCAACTCTTTTCTTCTTTGCCCTCCGCCAACTCTTCGCTTCTTTGCCATCCAACTCTTTGCTTCATCCCTTTTCCGACTCTTTGCTTCAGCCCTCTTCCGAATCTTCACTTCAGCCCTCTTGCGACTCTTTGCTTCATCCCTCTTCCGACTCTTTGCTTCGTCCCTCTTCCGACTCTTTGCTTCATCCCTCTTCCGACTCTTTGCTTCATCCCTCTTCCGACTCTTTGCTTCATCCCTCTTCCGACTCTTCGCTTCAGCCCTCTTCTGACTCTTCGCTTCAGCCCTCGTCCGACTCTTCTCTTCAGCCCCTCCAACTCTTCGCTTCAACCCTCTTCCAACTCTTCGCTTCAGCCCTCTCCAATTCTTGGCTTCAGCCCACTTCAGTTCTTGGCTTCAGCCACTTGATTCTTAGCTTCAGCCCACTTCAGTTCTTGGCTTCATCTACATTGGTACATGGCTCTTTGGATAACTCTTTGAAAAAGTATTTTATGAAAAACTTAGGCTCTGCACTTTTGAGAAATAGCATTTTGAGATAAAGTCTTTAGGCAGCGTTTGACCGCGCTCTTTGATGAAGTGTTTTTTTATATTAACTCTTTAAAAGAGTTTGCTTTGAAAAGAACTCTTTAAAGAGTTTGCTTTGAAAGAACTCTTTAAAGAAGGAAATTACGTTTGGCTACATTCATCGAAGGAACTTTAACAAATAGAGAAGCCATCAATTATGTTTGGCAACAAAAACACAAAAGTTGCTTTTAAATATAGAAGATAATAATATCCTTATATATAAATAATTAATATAATAATAAATAAAAATACTATATTTAATACAATAAAACTAAAATTTAATCAAGTTAACTACAATAACTAAGTAATATAATATTAATTATAAAAATAATATATTAATAAATTAATTATTTTTGGATGACAAATAGCTAGAAAAAATAGATGGGAGCGGGAAGAAAAATATGCGGCGTGATAGGAAGATTTTGCGGTGTGAAGTTAGATTTCTTTAAAGTTATAATTGTCGGTAACAAAAAGAAGCATGGATATTAATGTCATTATATTTTGACTCCACGATAAAGACTAAAATGTCTCTTTGGAAGAGCTTCGTTT
>CM039668.1:13710269-13825498 GCA_022405105.1 Aristolochia contorta | reverse complement strand
TCTTGGGTCAAGTGCCATCTAAGTATGGTGTCAACAGTCAAATACAAGAAGGGACGATAGAGTTGTTATTCCTGAACCCGATCTTGCATTGTATTTTATCCTTTGCCTTCTCGCCAAATTTTACTATTCTCTGTATATGGTTACACTGATTTATTTCACACTGATTATATGTTCTGATCCAAGAAGGCATTGGCTTAGTATGCTATTGAAATGTATGTTTGGTCAGTCTTTTATATCTTGGTTTTTTTATGGCTTTGAAACATGGTCTAGTTTGTTTGGTTCACGCAATGTGTAACGCTGTTTGACATAAGTTACCTATGCCACAAACTTGCAGGTTGTGAGGCTGTTGTATATGAACTTTGGAATAGCTATGTCAGCCTTTGTGTCATGAACTGTGAAAAAGGCAGTGAACTGAATGTAATCCATCTGGGAAGGGCAGTTCTAATCATGTCATTTAAGCATACATGATTATATGCTGATACTATTTTGGGCATTGGTTTGTGACAGTATCCTTTAAGTGGAGTTCTCATGACAAATGACAAGTGATGTTTATGAATCTAAAGAGGCAGCTTCTTGCATTGCTTTGTCCAAGAATGACTCTTATGTATTATCTGTCCTGCGGAAACATTTGTTCAACATGATGGCTTTTAAGGTGTTGTAGCCTTTCTTACCTACATTTGAAGGATTGTATCATTAACTATTATAGCGTTAGTTTGTTTTATTCTTATTTTTTTCCTTCTCTCTATTTTACCATATGTTGTCTAATTGTGTTACATGATTATTGCAGGTCACAACAACATTTATGTAACCACCTTCTACAACCCCTTCTTGCATTTCACTCTTAAGATAATGTTGTTACTGCTATTGGCGTGGAAGATTCTACAATTCAAAATTATGATGTCCGGAATTATGAGGTGACATGTTACTATACAAAGAGAAATCATTGTGATTTGAGTAGAGCCATTTGGTGAGTGTGGGATTTGAATTGTGGTAATTTTCTTTTGACTCTTACATCTCCATCTTCAATTTTATTTATTTTTTCTATTTACAGGTTAACATCAAGCTCAAAGGTTAGTTTTATAACCCATCAAGCTCAAAGGTTAGTTTTATAACCCATCACGTTAGAAGGTCACCAAAAGTGGATCATTAGTCTCTCCTTTTCACAATCAATGGATGTGTGGTGTTTGGAGTATTGATGGTTGGGAGAAGAAAAGAAAAAGAAAGAAGAGAAAAGGAAAAATGAAAAAAACGAAAAAAAAAGAAAAAGAAAGAAAAGAAAAAAAAAAAAGAGAAAAAAGAGAAAAAATATAGAAAAAGAAAAAAAGAAAAAGAGAAAAAGAGAGAAAAAAAGATAGAAAAAATAAAAAGAAAAAAAGAAAAAGAAAAAAAAAAAAAGAAAAAAAAAAAGAAAAAAGAAAAAGAAAAAAAGAAAAAGAAAAAAAGAAAAAGAAAAAAAGAAAAAGAAAAAAAGAAAAAAAAAGAAAAAAAGATAAATGAAAAAAGAAAAAAGAAAAAAAGAAAAAGAAAGAAAAAGAAAGAAAAGAAAAAAGAAAAGAAAGAACAGAAAAAGAAAAAAGAGAAAGTGAAAGAAAAGAGAAGAAAAAAATAAACAGAAAAGAAAAAGAAAAGAAGGGAAAAGGAAGGAAAAAGGAAGGAAAAAGGAAGGAAGGGAAAAGGAAGGAAGGGAAAAGGTAGGAAGGGAAAAGGAAGGATGGAAAAAGAAGGTTGGAAAAAAGAAGGAAAGAAAAGGAAAGAAAAGAAGGGTTGAAAGAAGGGAAAGAAAGAATAAAGAAAGTTCAAAAAGGCTATAATGAGGAGACGAGCTGAAGATAGGGGGGTATTTGAAATCTCTTAAGTTTTGGTCCCTGATGGAGGATTGGTTGGACCTGTATTTTCTTGTAAAAGCTTGAAGAAGATATTGTCAATCTGAGGGAGGGTAATGGAGAAGGGAAGGAGAGTAAGGAGTCCTCTCTTTGATCCATGGACTCGACAAGCTCTAAGGATGCCCTGTGTAAACTGGTTAGGAACATAGAGGATTGGTTGGACCTCCCTCCCCTCCCCTCCCCCTCCCCCCCCCCCTCCCCTCCCCTCCCCTCCCCCTCCCCCTCCCCTCCCCCCTCCCCTCCCCTCCCCCTCCCCTCCCCCTCCCCCTCCCCTCCCCTCCCCTCCCCTCCCCTCCCCTCCCCTCCCCTCCCCTCCCCCTCCCCTCCCCTCCCCCTCCCCTCCCCCTCCCCTCCCCCTCCCCTCCCCTCCCCTCCCCCTCCCCTCCCCGTCCCCCTCCCCAGGTCCCCCCTCCCCGTCCCCCTTCCCACACCCCCTCCTCCCCTCCCCCCCTCCCCCTCCCCTCCCCTCCCCCTCCCCTCCCCCCTCCTCCCCCTCCCCCTCCCCCTCCCCTCCCCTCCCCCTCCCCTCCCCTCCTCCTCCTCCCCTCCTCTCATGCATCACCTCATCTCCTCCTGCACCTCCCCTCCCTCTCATCACTCCCTCCCCCTCCTCCCCTCTCCTCATCCCTCCTCACATCTTATCCTCCCCTCCCCACCCTCCCATCTCCCCTCACCCTCATCCCTCCCCTCCACATCCCTCCTCCCCCATCCTCCCCCCCCCCCTCCCCCATCCTCCTCCCATCCCCTCCCCCTCCTCCCTCCCTGGTTCCCCCTCCCCCTCCATCATCCTCCCTCCTCCCACCTCCCCTCCCCTCCCCTCCCATCCTCCCCTCCCCATCCCCTCCCCCTCCTCCCTCCCCTCACCTCCCCATCCTCCCCTCCCCCTCCCCCCTCCCCCTCCCCTCCCCCCTCCCCTCCCCTCCCCCTCCCCCTCCCCTCCTCCCTCCTCCCCTCCCCCTCCCCCCTCCCCCTCCCCTCCCCTCCCCTCCCCCCCCTCCCCCTCCCCTCCCCCTCCCACCTCCTCTCCCCTCCCCCCCTCCCCTCCCCCCTCACCTCCTCCCTCTCCCCTCCCCCTCCTCTCCCCCTCCCCCCACCCCCTCCCCCCTCCCCACTCCCCACCCTCTCCCCTCCCCCTCCCCTCCCCTCTCCCCCTCCCCCCTCCCTCCCCCCCTCCCCTCCTCCTCCCTCCCCTCCCTCCTCCCCTCCCCTCCCCACCCTCTCCCCTCCCCTCCCCACCCCTCTCCCCTCCCCTCCCCTCCCCCTCTCCCTCCTCTCCCCTCCCCTCTCCCCTCTCCCCCCTCCCCCCTCCCACCCCCCCTCCCCCTCCCCCTCCACCTCCCCCTCCCCTCCCACCCTCCACCCTCCCCTCCCACCTCCCCTCTCCTCCCTCCCACCTCCCCCTCCCCTCCCCTCCCCTCCCCTCCCCCCCTCCCCTCTCCCCACCCTCCCCTCCTCCCCTCCCCTCCCCCTCCCCTCCCCTGCCCCCTCCCCTCCCCTCCCCTCCCCCTCCCCCCCTCCCCTCCCCCTCCCCCCTCCCCCCCCCCCCTCCCCCTCCCCTCCCCCCCTCCTCTCCCTCCCCCCTCCCTCCCCCCTCCCCTCCACCCTCCCCTCCCCCTCCCCTCCCCCTCCCCTCCCCTCCCCTCCCCTCCCCCCTCCCCCCTCCCCTCCCCCTCCCCCCTCCCCTCCCACCTCCCACCCTCCACCTCCCCCACCTCCCCACCTCCCCTCTCCCCACTCTCCCCTCTCCCCCCTCCCCTCTCCCCTCCCTCCCCCTCCCCTCCCCACCCTCTCCCCTCCCCTCCCCCCCACTCCCCTCCCACCCACCTCTCCCCTCCTCCCCTCCCTCCCTCTCCCCTCCTCCTCCCCACCTCTCCCCTCCCCTCCCCACCCCTCTCCCCTCCCCTCCCCACCCTCTCCCCTCCCCTCCCACCCCACCTCCCCTCCCCACCCACACCCCTCCCCTCTCCTCCCCACCCACCTCCCTCCCCCTCTCCACTCCCCTCCACCCCTCCCCTCCCCTCCACCTCCTCCCCTCCCCTCCCCTCCACCCTCCTCCCTCCCCTCCCCCTCCACACACCTCCCCTCCCTCCCCTCTCCACCTCCTCCACCTCCCCCTCCCCTCCCCACCTCCTCAAACTCCCCTCCCCTCCACCCTCCTCAAACTCCCCTCCCCTCCACACCTCCATAAACACCTCCCCTCTCCCTCCCCTCCACCACCTCAAACTCCCCCCTCTCCACCTCCCCTCTCCACCTCCCCACCTCCCCCCCTCCACCTCCCCCACCCTCTCCCCTCCCCTCCCCCCCTCTCCCCTCCCCTCCCACCCCTCTCCCCCTCCCCCTCCCCACCCCTCTCCCCTCCCCTCCCACCCTCTCTCCCCCTCCCCTCCCACCCCTCTCTCTCTCCCCTCCCCTCCCCACCCTCCCTCCCTCTCCCCTCCCCTCCACCCTCTCTCTCCCTCCCCTCCCACCCTCCTCTCTCCCCTCCCTCCCCACCTCCTCTCTCCCCCCCCTCCCCACCACCCTCTCTCCCCTCCCCTCCCCACCACCCTCTCCCCCTCCCCTCCCCACCCACCCTCTCTCCCCTCCCTCCCACCACCCCTCCCCCTCCCCTCCCACCCACCTCCACTCCCCTCTCCCTCCCCACCACCCTCCTCCCCTCTCCCTCCCCTCCACCTCCTCTCCTCTCCTCCCCTCCACACCACCTCCACCTCCCTCCCCTCCCCTCCACCTCCTCCACCTCCCTCCCCTCCACCTCCCCCTCTCCCCTCCCCTCCACCTCCTCCACCTCCCCCTCCCTCCACACCTCCTCCACCTCCCCTCCCCCTCCACACCTCCTCCACCTCCCCTCCCCTCCACCTCCTCCACCTCCCCTCCCCTCCACCTCCTCCTCCACCTCCCCTCTCCACCTCCTCCACCTCCCCTCCCCTCCACCTCCTCCACCTCCCTCCTCCCCCCTCCACACCTCCTGCAACTCCCCTCCACACCTCCTCCAACTCCCCTCCCTCTCCTCCAACTCCCCTCCCCCACTCCACACCTCCTCCAACTCCCCTCCTCCCCTCCACCCTCCTCCTCCCCTCCACACCTCCTCCAGCTCCCCTCCCCTCCACACTCCTCCAACTCCCCCTCCCCTCCACACCTCCTCAACTCCCCTCCCTCCACTCCTCCTCCAACTCCCCTCCCCTCCACCTCCTCCACTCCCCTCCCCACCTCCTCCAGCTCCCCCTCCCAGCTCCCCTCCTCCAACTCCCCTCCCACCTCCTCCAGCTCCCCACCTCCAGCTCCCCAACTCCCCTCCTCCCCTCCTCCAGCTCCCCTCCCTCCTCCTCCAACTCCCCCCTCCAACTCCCCTCCTCCAACTCCCCTCCCCCATCCTCCAGCTCCCCTCCCACCTCCTCCAGCTCCCCTCACCTCCTCGAGATCTCCCCTCCTCCACCTCCTCCAGCTCCCACCTCCCACCACCTCAGCTCCCCTCCATCAGCTCCCTCCATCACTCCAACTCCCCTCCCCTCCTCCAACTCCCCCTCCCACCTCCTCGCAACTCCCCCCTCCCCACCACTCCTCAAACTCCCCTCCCCACCTCCTCAAACTCCCCTCCCACCTCCTCAAACTCCCCATCCCCACCTCCTCATCACTCCCCTCCCCACCTCCTCAGGCTCCCGCTCCCACCTCCTCAAACTCCCCTCCCCTCCTCAAACTCCCCTCCCCACCTCCTCAAACTCCCCTCCCCACCTCCTCAAACTCCCCTCCCACCTCCTCAAACTCCCCCTCCCCACCTCCTCCAAACTCCCCCTCCCACCTCCTCCGCTCCCCTCCCACACCTCCTCAAGGCTCCCCTCCCCACCTCCTCAAACTCCCTCCACCTCCTCCTCAACTCCCCTCCCCCCTCCTCAAACTCCCCTCCTCCCCTCCTCCCCCTCCCCTCCCTCAAAACTCCCCTCCCCTCCCCTCAAACTCCCCTCCTCCTCATAGTTTATTCTCGCTGGATGGATGGATTCTGATTTATTTCTTCTATAGTTTATTCTCGATGGATGGATGGATGGATGGATGGATGGATGGAGATATTTATTTAAAAATTCTGATTATGGATGGATGGATGGATGGATGGATGGATAGAGATATTTATTTAAAAATTCTGATTATGGATGGATGGATGGAGATATTTATTTAAAAATTTTGATTACTCTACCTCCACCTCCACCTCCATCTCCATCTCCATAGTTTATTCTCGATGGATGGATGCTTTCTGATTTATTTCTTCTATAGTTTATTTTCGATGGATGGATGGATTCTGATTTATTTCTTCTATAGTTTATTCTCGATGGATGGATTGATGGAGATATTTATTTAAAAATTCTGATTATGAATCTCCATCTCCTTAGTTTATTCTCGCTGGATGGATGGATTCTGATTTATTTCTTCTATAGTTTATTCTCGATGGATGGATGGATGGAGATATTTATTTTAAAATTCTAATTACTCCACCTCCACCTCCATACCCATCTTCATAGTTTATTCTCGATGGATGGATGGATTCTGATTTATTTCTTTTATAGTTTATTTTCGATGGATGGATGGATTCTGATTATTTCTTCTATAGTTTATTCTCGATGGATGGATGGATGGAGATATTTATTTAAAAATTCTGATTATGAATCTCCATCTCCATTGTTTATTCTCGATGGATGGATAGATTCTGATTTATTTCTTTTATTGTTTATTCTGGATGGATGGATGGATGGATGGATGGATGGATGGATGGATGGATGGATGGAGATATTTATTTTAAAATTCTGATTACTCCACCTCCACCTCCATACCCATCTCCATAGTTTATTCTCGATGGATGGATGCTTTCTGATTTATTTCTTTTATAGTTTATTTTCGATGGATGGATGGATTCTGATTTATTTCTTCCATAGTTTATTCTCGATGGATGGATTGATGGAGATATTTATTTAGAAATTCTGATTATGAATCTCCTTCTCCATTGTTTATTCTCGATGGATGGATTCTGATTTATTTCTTTTATTGTTTATTCTGGATGGATGGATGGATGGATGGATGGATGGATGGATGGAGATATTTATTTTAAAATTCTGATTACTCCACCTCCACCTCCATACCCATCTCCATAGTTTATTCTCGATGGATGGATGCTTTCTGATTTATTTCTTCTATAGTTTATTTTCGATGGATGGATGGATTCTGATTATTTCTTCTATAGTTTATTCTCGATGGATGGATGGATGCAGATATTTATTTAAAAATTCTGATTATGAATCTCCATCTCCATAGTTTATTCTCGATGGATGGATGGATTCTGATTTATTTCTTTTATAGTTTATTCTCGATGGATGGATGGATGGATGGATGGATGGATGGATGGATGGATGGATGGAGATATTTATTTTAAAATTCTGATTACTCCACCTCCACCTCCATCTCCATCTCCATAGTTTATTCTCGATGGATGGATGGATTCTGGTTTATTTCTTCTATAGTTTATTCTCGATGGATGGATGGATGGATGGAGATATTTATTTAAATATTCTGATTATGGATGGATGGATGGATGGATGGATGGATGGATGGATGGAGATATTTATTTAAAATTCTGATTATGGATGGATGGATGGATGGATATATTTATTTAAAAATTTTGATTTATTTCTTCTATAGTTTATTCTCGATGGAGGGAGGGAGGGAGGGGAGGTCAGAGGAAAGAGGAGAGAATGGGTTTGAGGAGGAGGAGGAGGAGGAATGGGTTTGAGGGAGGAGGAATGGGTTTGAGGGAGGAGAGAATGGGTTTGAGGAGGGAGGAATGGGTTTGAGGAGGAGGAATGGAATGTTTGAGGAGGGAGAATGGGTTTGAGGAGGAGGAATGGGTTTGAGGAGGAGGAATGGGTTTGAGGAGGGAGGAATGGGTTTGAGGGAGGGAGGAATGGGTTTGAGGAGGGAGGAGGAGGAGGAATGGGTTTGAGGGAGGGAGGAGGAGGGAGAGAATGGGTTTGAGGGGAGGAGGGAGGGAGGAGGAGGAATGGGTTTGGGGGAGGAGGAGGAGGAATGGGTTTGGGTGAGGAGGAGGAAGAATGGGTTTGAGGGAGGAGGAGAGAGAATGGGTTTGAGGAGGGAGGGAGGAGGAGAATGGGTTTGGGGAGGGAGGGAGGGAGGAATGGGTTTGGGGGAGGAGGAGGAGGGAATGGGGTTGGGGAGGAGGAGGAGGAATGGGGTTGGGGAGGGAGGAGGAGGAGGAATGGGTTGGGGGAGGGAGGAATGGAATGGGGGAGGGTGGGAGGAGGAATGGGGTTGGGGAGGAGGAGGAGGGAATGGGGTTGGGGAGGGAGGAGGAGGAATGGGGTTGGGGAGGGAGGAGGAGGAAATGGGGTTTGGGGAGGAGGAGGGAGGAGAGGGTTGGGAGGAGGGAGGGGAGGAGGAGGGAGGTTGGGGAGGGAGGGAGGAGGGAGGAGGGAGGAGAGAATGGGGTTGGGGAAGGAGAGGGCAGGGGTGGGGAGTGGGAGGAGGAGAGGTGGGTTGAGCTCGGGGTGTGGGAGAGAGAGAGTGCACGAGGCATGGAGGGCAGGGGTGGGAGGCGATGGGGGCAGGGAGTAGGAGCAATGGCGGGGCAGGGTAGGGCGATAAGGCGGGGCAGGGGTAGGGCGCATAATCGGGGGTTGGAGTAGGAAGCGATGTGGAGATGGGGGGGTGGAAGGTGGGGTGTGGAGAGATAAGGGGGTGGAAGGTGGGGTGTGGAGAGATGGGGTTGGAAGGTGGGGTGTGGAAGATGGGGGTGGAAGGTGGGGTGTGGAGAGATTGGGGTGGAAGGTGGGGTGTGGAGAAGATGGGGGGTGGAAGGTGGGGTGGAGAGTTGGGGGAAGGGTGGAAGATGGGGTGTGGAGAGATGGGGGGAAGGGGGGAAGGTGGGGTGCGAGGAAGATGGAGGGTGAAGGTGGAAGGTGGTGGTGGAGAGATGGGTGGGGCAGGGGCAGTGGAGACAGGGGCTGGGGTAGGAGAGATGGGGGGGAGGAGAGACCGAGGGCTAGGAGAGGAGAGGCGGGGAGAGACCTGAGGCTGGGAGGAGAGACCGGGGGTCGGTGGTAGGGGAGACCGGGGCGGGTGGAAGGAGAGACCGGGGTGGGTGGAAGGAGAGACCGGGTGGCTGGTGGTCACAGAGAGACCCGGTGGCTGGGGGTCTGAGACCAGGTGGCTGGGGTGAGAGACCGGGTGGCTGGGGGTATGAGAGATCCGTGGGTATGAGAGACCGGGGTTGGGGTAGGAGAGACAGGGTGGCGGGGAGTAGGAGAGACCGGGGGTAGGAGAGACCGGGGGTAGGAGAGACCGGGGTAGGAGAGACCGGCGGTAGGAGAGACCGGCGGTAGGAGAGACCGGCGGTAGGAGAGACCTGGGGTGGGAGACTGGGGGTGGAGAGACCAGAGGGAAGGATAGACCAGGGGTGGGAGAGACCGGGGTAGGATGAGACCAGGGGTGGGATAGACCCGAAGGGAGAGACCGGGTGGCGGGAGAGACTGGGGTAGGAGAGACCGGTGGCGGGAGAGACCGGGGTAGGAGAGACCGGGGTAGGGAGAGACCGGGGTAGGAGAGACCAGGGGTAGGAGAGACCGGGGGGCGGGAGAGACCAGGGGTAGGAGAGACCGGGGCGGAGAGACCGGGGTAGGAGAGACCGGGCGGGAGAGACCAGGGGTAGGAGTGACCAGGGGCGGGAGAGACCGGGGTAGGAGTGACCAGGGGGCGGGAGAGACCGGGGTAGGAGTGACCGGGACTGGGGGCTGGAGACCCAGGACCGCGGGCGGGGGGCTGGAGAGACCGGGACCGCGGGCGGGAGAGATCGGGTCCGGCGGGAGGAGACCGGGTCCGGGGCGGAGAGACCGTTGTCCGGTGGGCGGGATAGACCGGGTCCTGGGGCGGGAGAGACCAGGACCGGGGCGGAGAGACCCGGGACCGTGGGGCGGGAGAGACCGGGACCGTGGGGGAGGAGTGGACGGGACGGGAGGACTGGCCCGGGCGGTGGGAGAGACCGGGACCAGGGGCGGGAGAGACCGGACCGGGGCGGAGAGACCTGGACCGGCGCGAGAGACGGGACCGAAGGGCGGGACCGGGGGCGGGAGAGACCGGGACCGGGGCGGGAGAGACCGGGACCGGGGCGGGAGAGACCGGGACCGGGGGGCGGGAGAGACCGGACCGGGGCGGGAGAGACCGGGACCGGGGGGCGGGAGAGACAGGACCGGGGCGGGAGAGACTGGGACTGCGGGGCGGAGAGACCGGGACCGGGGGCGGAGAGGCTGGGACGGGGCGGGAGACCCGCGACCGGGGCAGGAGAGACCGGGACCGGGGGGCGGGAGAGACCGGGACCGGGGCGGAGAGACCCGGACCAGCGGGGGACTGGGTTGGGGAGGAGAGATGGGGGCAGGATGTGGGAGGAGAAGAGAAGGGGGGATGTTTGAAAGGGTTGGCGTGGCAGGGGTGGATTCTTTGTTTAACCCATTTAAAGGCCAACGTGTTGCAGTCATTGGAAATTGATATGGGGGCAAAGGTGGCTATAAAAGGTATGCTAAACTTCAGAGACTGGCCTTCAAACTTCCTAAGAGAATTTTATGTTTCCGTTTGGGTTAGATCGATACATGTGATCTTGTAATTAATTTAAGGTTTGAGAAGATGGGAATTTCTGTTTTTACACAGGAGTTATGTTTTAGGGATTTGTTAGAGTGTATTCAGTTCTACCGCCCATCTAGTAACTCCTCTCCTCTCATTTCCTTTGCTTCTCTTCTGGCTTCCACACCTTTGAACCTAAAATCGTTAGAACTCTTTCATCGTGCATTCTAGTTTGGATGATTTATTGTTAGGGATAAGTGATTACTGATGTAGAACGTGATAAGAAAGTAGAGAGATTGGTGAAAGGAGTTACATTTGAATTAATACATATACTATCGAGTTTTGCTGGATTTGTGGCTTTTGTAGTGGATCTATTCTCTCATGTGCAAATCTTGTTTTGAACTTGTTACGAATTTAAAGGCATTATGAGCATTTTATCATGTATATCTTATCAGAGACTTTTATGTTTCTGTTTGGGTTAGATCGATACATGTGATCATGGAGTTAATTTAAGGTTTGAGAATACTTGAATTTCAGTTTTTACACAGTAGTTATGCTTTAGGGATTGGTTAGAAAGTATTCAGCTTTGACCTCTATCTAGTATTGTAGTTCAAAGTAACTCTTTCTCCTATCGTTTCCTCAGCTTCTCTTCTGGCTTCCACACGTTTGTGCCTAAAATCGTTAGAACTCTTTCATCGTGCATTCTAGTTTGGATGATTTATTGTTAGGGATAAGTGATTACTGAGGTAGAACGTGATAAGAAAGAAGATAGATTGGTAAAAAGTGTTACATTTGAATTTTACATATACTATCGAGTTTTGCTGGATTTGTGGCTTTTGTAATGGATCTATTCTCTCATGTGCAAATCTTGCTTTGAACTTGTTATGAATTTAAAGAGATTATGATCATTTTATCATGTATGTCTTATCCCTCTTATGGTTAAGAGAGTTTTATGTTTCTGTTTGGGTTAGATCAATACATGTGATCATGGTGTTAATTTAAGGTTTGAGAAGATGTGAATTTCAGTTTTTATACTGTAGTTATGCTTTGGGGATTGGTTAGAGAGTATTCAGCTTTGACCTCCATCTAGTATTGCAGTTCAAAGTAACTCTCTCTCTTCTCGTTTCTTCTGCTTTTCTTCTGGCTTCCACACCTTTGTGCCTAAAATTGTTTGAACTTTTTCATCGTGCATTCTACTTTGGATGATTTATTGTTAGGGATAAGTGATTACTGAGGTAGAACGTGATAAGAAAGAAGAGAGATAGGTAAAAGGAGATATATTTGAATTAATACATATACTATCGAGTTTTGGTTGATTTGTGGCTTTTGTAATGGATCTATTCTCTCATGTGCAAATCTTGCTTTGAACTTGTTATGAATTTAAAGAGATTATGATCATTTTATCATGTATGTCTTATCCCTCTTATGGTTAAGTGAGTTTTATGTTTCTGTTTGGGTTAGATCAATACATGTGATCATGGTGTTAATTTAAGGTTTGAGAAGATGTGAATTTCAGTTTTTATACTGTAGTTATGCTTTGGGGATTGGTTAGAGAGTATTCAGCTTTGACCTCCATCTAGTATTGTAGTTCAAAGTAACTCTTTCTCCTATCGTTTCCTCTGCTTCTCTTCTGGCTTCCACACCTTTGTGCCTAAAATCGTTAGAACTCTTTCGTCGTGCATTCTAGTTTGGATGATTTATTGTTAGGGATAAGTAATTACTGAGGTAGAACGTGATTAGAAAGAAGATAGATTGGTAAAAAGTGTTACATTTGAATTTTACATATACTATCGAGTTTTGCTGGATTTGTGGCTTTTGTAATGGATCTATTCTTTCATGTGCAAATCTTGCTTTGAACTTGTTATGAATTTAAAGACATTATGATCATTTTATCATGTCTGTCTTATCCCTCTTATGGTTAAGAGAGTTTTATGTTTCTGTTTGGGTTAGATCAATACATGTGATCATGGTGTTAATTTAAGGTTTGAGAAGATGTGAATTTCAGTTTTTATACTGTAGTTATGCTTTGGGGATTGGTTAGAGAGTATTCAGTTTTGACCTCCATCTAGTATTGCAGTTCAAAGTAACTCTCTCTCATCTCGTTTCTTCTGCTTTTCTTCTGGCTTCCACACCTTTGTGCATAAAATTGTTTGAACTTTTTCATCGTGCATTCTAGTTTGGATGATTTATTGTTAGGGATAAGTGATTACTGAGGTAGAACGTGATAAGAAAGAAGAGAGATAGGTAAAAGGAGATACATTTGAATTAATACATATACTATTAAGTTTTGGTTGATTTGTGGCTTTTGTAATGGATCTTTTCTCTCATGTGCAAATCTTGCTTTGAACTTGTTACGAATTTAAAGGCATTATGGTCATTTTATAATGTATGTCTTATCCCTCTATGGTTAATAGAGTTTTATGTTTCTGTTTGGGTTAGATTGATACATGTGATTATGTAGTTAAATTAAGGTTTGAGAAGATGGGAATTTCAGTTTTTACACTGTAGTTATGTTTTAGGGATTGGTTAGAGAGTGTTCAGCTCTGACCTCCATCTAGTATTGCAGTTCAAAGTAACTCACTCTCCTCTCATTTCCTCTGCTTCTATTCTGGCTTCCACACCTTAGTGGCTAAAACAATTAGAACTCTTTCATTGTGCATTCTTGTTTGGATGATTTATTGTTAGGGATAAGTGATTACTGAGGTAGAACGTGATAAGAAAGAAGAGAGACTGGTAAAAGGAGTTACATTTGAATGTAAAAATAGTTTTCTTGATCCTGATAGAAAAGAGAAAAGTTGTTACAATTTTTTTTTTCTTTGCTGTTGTTTTTCAAGTAAAGATACAAATGAAAGAGTTACGTTAGTTACATTCTTTGAATAAGAAGCTGCTATAATTTAGACATGCTTGTTACCACTGATAATTCACCATTTTATTCTACTTTTTAAGAACCATTGTTGAGAACTTAAGCATTTTTATAGTTAGGATAAACCAAAGTGGTGAATATTGTCCCCAGATTGTTTTGAAAAGATGTACGGATCTCTTCTTGTTAGTTCTTTTTGTGGGCCTTATAATCCAGATATTGCATGTGAGTTTGAATATATTATCATCGTAACGTTCAAAAAAACGAGTAGCGACAAAATATTTTTGTGGTATGGTCTCAGGATTATTTGGTGATGCGTATGTTTTACCAGGATTTTAAAAGGGCATTAGTCAGCGCATGTACAAATATTTATGAAAAATATTCAGGCTACCACATGATTGTATTTATAAACTTTGACTTGGTACAGTGTATGTTGTTAAATACATCTTGCTTTCCCTTCTTATGTTATAGTTACTTCTTAATCCAGGTAATTGATCTAGCAACAAACGAAGGAAAGAGCAGCAGCATGGAAGACGCTGGCAAGCGAACTCACTCGGACTGCAATCTCCTGCTACACACGTTCTTGCAATAAGAGGTAGTTAATGTTCCATTCCTCAGTCACTCACTCACATTCTTTTTAATTCACTCATTCGCATTCTTTTTAACTCACTCACTCACATTCTTTTTAACTCACTCACATTCTTTTTAACTCGCTCACATTCTTTTTAACTCACGCTCACATTCTTTTTAACTCGCTCACATTCTTTTTAACTCACGCTCACATTCTTTTTAAACTCGCTTACTCACATTCTTTTTAACTCACTGACTCACATTCTTTTTAACTCACTGACTCACATTCTCTTTAACTCACTCACATTCTCTTTAACTCACTCACTCACATTCTCTTTTACTCACTCACATTCTCTTTTACTCACTCACATTCTCTTTAACTCACTCACTCACATTCTCTTTAACTCACTCACTCACATTCTCTTTAACTCACTCACTCACATTCTCTTTAACTCACTCACTCACATTCTCTTTAACTCACTCACTCACATTCTCTTTAACTCACTCACTCACATTCTCTTTAACTCACTCACTCACATTCTCTTTAACTCACTCACTCACATTCTCTTTAACTCACTCACTCACATTCTCTTTAACTCACTCACTCACATTCTCTTTAACTCACTCACTCACATTCTCTTTAACTCAGTCACTCACTCAGTCACTCACTCAGTCACTCACTCAGTCACACACTCAGTCACTCACTCAGTCACTCACTCAGTCACACACTCAGTCACACACTCAGTCACTCACTCAGTCACTCACTCAGTCACACACTCAGTCACTCACTCAGTCACTCACTCAGTCACACACTCAGTCACTCACTCAGTCACTCACTCAGTCACTCACTCAGTCACTCACTCAGTCACTCACTCAGTCACTCACTCAGTCACTCACTCAGTCACTCACTCAGTCACTCACTCAGTCACTCACTCAGTCACTCACTCAGTCACTCACTCAGTCACTCACTCACTTTTAACTCAGTTAGTAACATTTAACTCATTCACTCACTTTCTTTTTAACTCTCTTTTCACTCACTCACTTTCTTTTTAACTCTTTCTTTTTCACTCACTTTCTTTTTAACTCACTTTCTTTTCACTCACTCACTTTCTTTTTAACTCACTCACTCACTCACTCACTCACTCACTCACTCACACATTCTTGTTTTGCAGCTGTAGGAGGGGAGTTAACTAACAAGGTCTTTCTTATCTTTGCAGACTGAAGCGCATAAAGACCATCAAAAGGAGCAATTACCAGAGGTAGTTCCTGTCCTATTCCTTTTCAGCTTTTATATTTTATACTACAATGCTCGCCCAAACACCCCAAAGCTCGCCCACACCAATACTCGCACACGCCAACACTCGCACACGCCAACACTCGCACACGCCAACACTCGCACACGCCAACACTCGCACACGCCAACACTCGCACACGCCAACACTCGCACACGCCAACACTCGCACACGCCAACACTCGCACACACACCAACATTCGAAAACAACCGCACTCACTCGACCACACCACCACTTGTACACACCAACACACACATACAGACCAACGTTCGCAGACACATACCAACCGCACACACATACCAATGCTCGCACACACATACCAACGCTCGCACGCGCACACCCACCCCAACGCTCGCACTTGCACACACGCACACACACCCCAACGCTTCCACTTGCACACACGCACACACACCCCAACGCTCGCACTTGCACACACGCACACACCCTAACGCTCGCACTTGCACACGCACACACCCCAACGCTCGTACGCACATACACACTCACCCCAACGCTTGCACACACATACACACCCCACAACGCTTGAACGCACACTCACCGCAACGCTTGCACACACACACCCCAACGCTTGCACACACCCACACCCCAACCCTTGCACACACACACACCCCAACGCTTGCACACACACACACCCCAACACTTGCACACACACACCCCAACACTTGCACACACACACCCCAACGCTTGCACACACACACACACCCCAACGCTTGCACGCACACACACACACACCCCAACGCTTGCACGCACACATACTCCACGCTTGCACACACACACATACCCCACGCTTGAATACACACACACCCCAATGCTTGCACACACACACCCCAACGCTTGAACACACACCCCAACGCTTGCACACACACACACACCCCAACGCTTGAACACACACCCCAACGCTTGCACACACACACACACACACACCCCTATGCTAGCATCCACACATACACCCCAATGCTTGCACACGCACGCACACACCCCAATGTTTGCACACCCCAATGCTTGCACACACACACACACACCCCAATGCTTGCAAACACACTACAATGCTTGCACACACACACACACCCTCGTCAATGCTTGCACACACACCCCAATGCTTGTACACACACACACCAATGCTTGCACACGCACTCCAATGCTTGGACATACACACTCCAATATTTGCACACACACTCCAATGTTTTCACACACACTCCAATGCTTTCACACACACTCCAATGCTTTCACACACTCCAATGCTTTCACACACACTCCAATGCTTTCACACACACTCCAATGCTTTCACACACACTCCAATGCTTGCACGCACATACACCACAATGTTTACACACATACACACCACAATGTTTACACACACACACACACACCAATTTTTGCACACACAGACACACACCCCTATGCTTGCACACAGAAACACAGACATCCCAATGCTTGCACACACAACACACACACCCCAATGCTTGCACAGAAACACACCCCAACACACACCCCAATACTTGCACGTACACCCCAACGCTTACACACACACCCCATTGCTTACACACACCCTAACACTTGCACACACACACACACACCCCAACGCTTGCACACACACCCCAACGCTTGCACACACACACCCCAACGCTTGAACACCCACACCCCAACGCTTGAACACCCACGCACACACCCCAACGCTTGCACAAGACACACCCAACACGCTTGCACACACACCTAACGCTTGCACACACACCCCAACGCTTGCACACACCCCAACGCTTGCACACACACCCCAACGCTTGCACACACACCCCAACACTTGCACACACCCCAACGCTTGCACACAATTTCTAATGTTTGCACACCCCAACGCTTGCACACACACACACCCCCAATGCTTGCAAACATACACACAATCCAATGCTTGCACACACAAACACACCCAATGCTTGCACACAAACACACCCAATGCTTGCACACACACACCCCAATGCTTGCACACACACACCCCAATGCTTGCACACACACACACTAATGCTTGCACACTCACACCCCAATGCTTGCACACACACACACACCCCAATGCTTGCACACACACACTCCAATGCTTGCACACACACACTCCAATGCTTGCACACACACACTCCAATATTTGCACACACACTCCAATGCTTTCACACACACTCCAATGCTTTCACACACACCAATGCTTTCACACACTTCAATGCTTTCACACACACTCCAATGCTTTCACACACACCGCAATGTTTACACACACACACCCCAATTTTTGCACACACACACCCCAATTTTTGCACACACACACACACCAATGCTTGCACATACAAACACACACCCCAATGCTTGCACACAGAAACACACACCCCAATGCTTGCACACAGAAATACACACCCCAATCTTTGTACACATACACCCCAATGCTTGCACACACAAACACACCCCAACACACACCCCAATGCTTGCACACATACACACACCAACGCTCATACACACCAACGCTCGCACACACCAACACTTGCACTCACACCAATGCTCGCACTCACACCAACGCTTGCACTCACACCAACGCCAGACACACCAACGCCAGACTCACACCAACGCCGTGACTCACACCAACGCTTCGCCTCACACCAACGCCAGACTCACACCAACGCTTGCACTCACACCAACGCTCGCCCACACACCAACACTCGCCCACACACTAACGCTCGCCCACACACCAACGCTCGCCCACACACCAACACTCGCCCACACACCAACGCTCGCCCGCACACCAACGCTCGCCCTCACACCAATGCTAGTACACCAACACTCTTATACATGAATACGTTCACACACCAATGCTCTTTTACACATGAATACTCGCACACACACCAATGCTCACACACATACCTACGCTTACAAACACTCCAATCTTCACACACACACACACCAACGCTCATACACATACCTTCGCTTACAAAAACTCCAATGCTCACACACACACCAATGCTCACACATGCACCAACGCTCACACACGCACCAACGCTCACACACACACCAACGCTCACACACGCACCAACGCTCATACACGCACCTACTCTCACACGCCAGCACCAACGCTCACACACGCACCAACGCTCACACTCGCACCAACACTCACACGCACCAACGCTCAAACACGGACCAACGCTCAAACACGGACCAACGCTCAAACACGGACCAACGCTCAAACACGCACCAACGCTCACACACGCACCAACGCTCACACACGCACCAACGCTCACACACGCACCAACGCTCACACACGCACCAACGCTCACACACGCACATACCAAAGCTCACATACGCTAATGCTTACACACATCAATGCTCTCTCACACATATGTTCACACTCACACCAATGCTCACACACACCAATGCTCACACACACCAACGCTCACACACACCAACGTTCACACTCACCAACGCTCACACACCAACGCTCACACACACCAACGCTCACACACACCAACGTTCACACACACCAACGTTCACACACACCAATGCTCACACACACCAATGCTCACACACACCAATGCTCACACACACCCCAACACTCACATCAATGCTCACATTGACTCACCAACTCTCACACACACCAATGCTCGCACACATCAATGCTTTCACACCAAACACCCAACACCCAACACACAACACACAACACACAACACACACAACACCACACACCAACGCTTGCACACAAGCACACCAAACTTCGCACACACACTCCCACTCCAATGCTCACACTCATGCACCCACACCAATCTTTGCACACACGTACCCACACTAATGCTCGCACACACACACACACCCACCAATTCTCGCACCCACTATCCCACTCCAAATGTTGCACACACATCCACCATCACGCACACGCGCACACAAACGCTCGCACACATACACTCATACACTCGCACACATACACTAATACACTCGCACACATACACTCGCACACATACTCGAACACTTACACACATACACTCGAACACTCGCACACATACTCGAACACTTACACACATACACTCGAACACTCGCACACTCGCACACATACACTCAAACACTCGCTCACATACATACAAACACTCACACACTGACGCTCACACACACTCACTGATGCTAACAAACACACTCACTGAAACTCACACACACTCTCTGACGCTCACACACGCACACTCACTGACACTCACACACACTCACTGACGCTCACACACACTCACTGACGCTCACACACACACACTGGCGCTCACACACACACACTGGCGCTCACACACACACACTGGCGCTCACACACACACACACACCAATGCTCGCACAAACACCAACGCTCGCACAAACACCAACGCTCGCACAAACACCAACGCTCGCACAAACACCAACGCTCGGACAAACACCAATGCTTGGACAAACACCAACGCTCGGACAAACACAATGACGCTCACACACACACACACACCAATGCTTGCACAAACACCAATGCTTGCACAAACACTCTGACGCTCTCTCACTCACACACACTGATGCTCACACACACATTGATGCTCACACATACATTGAAGCTCTCACACTGTCACACACACTGTCACACACACACACACATGGCGCTCACACACACACACATGGCGCTACACACACACACACATGGCGCTCACACACACACACAAGCACAAACACTCTGAAGCTCTCTCACTCACACACACTGATGCTCACACACACACATTGAAGCTCTCACACTGTCACACACGCTGTCACACACACACACACATGGCGCTCACACACACACACAGTGACGCTCACACACACACACACACACGCTCACACACACACACACACACGCTCACACATACACTGACGCTCACACATACACTGACGCCCACACATACACTGACGCCCACACACACACATACACTAACGCTCACACATACACTGACGCCCACACTCACACTGACGCCCACACTCACACTGACGCCCACACTCACACTGACGCCCACACACACATTGACGCTCATACACACACACACACACTGACTCTCCCAGACACACACTGACTCTCCCAGACACACACTGACGCTCAGACACACATTGATGTTCCCACACACACACACCAATGCTCACACATATATACACACATTGGTGCTTACACACACACACACATCAAAGCTCACACATATACACACACCAATGCTCACACATATACATACACCAATGCTCACACATATACATACACCAATGCTCACACATATACACACACCAATGCTCACACACATATACACACCACCGCTCACACACATATACACACCAACACTTGCAGACAAACACACTCACCAACACTCGCACTCAAAGACAGACCAACGCTCGCACAACACTGACAAACATACACCAAAGCTCGCAAACACATACACACACACACATACACGATCAGTCGCAAACACATACACCCACATACACCAACGCTCACAAACACACTCACTCTCTCCAAAATACACACAAACGCTTGACCCCAAACACACTCCAACGCTCGCACCGAGACACTCCAATGCTCCCACATACACTCTCCAACGCCCCACTGACACCAACATTGATACACTCCAACACCCGCACATGCACACACAGGAACGCTCACACACGAATGCTCACACCCATACACAACACACACCCACTACACACACACACACACTAGCTCTCATATACACACACTCACTACACACACACACTAGCTCTCATATACACACACTCCGACACACACCCCACCACAATCGCAAATACACACACCCCACCACAATCGCAAACACACACACCCCACCACAATCGCAAACACAGACCAACACTCGCTAATACACACACACACCACCACAATCGCAAATACACAAACCAACACTCGCAAACACACGCAACAACGATTGCAACACACACACGCCAACACTTGCATACACACACAAACCAACACTCGCAAACACACACAAACCAACACTCGCAAACACACACACACACCAATGGTTGCACTCACCCACCCACACACACACACACCAACGTTTGCAAACACACAAACACCAACGTTTGCAAACACACAAACACCATCGCCCGTGCAGATACACACACTTACACACACACACACACCAACGCTTGCTCAAATACACACACACACACACCAGCACTAGCACAAGCACACCAACGCTTGCACACATAAACACAAACCCACACACAAACACAAACCCATACGCAAATACACACACAACAACACTTGCTCACAGATATACACTCTGACACGCACACATACACACACCAACACTTGTACACACACACACACTCCCCTTCGCTCACACAAACCAACATTCGCCCACTCAAACCAACATTCGCACACACTCGCACACACAAACCAACGGTCCCACACACAAATATACACTCGCAAACCCACACACAATCACACACACACCCCAACGCTCGCACACACACACACACACACACCAACGCTCGCTCATACACAAACACACACGCCAATGCTCGCAAACACACCCACATACACCACCGCTCTCACAAACCCACACACACCCCAACGCTCGAACACGCACATACACCACCGCTCTCAGAAACCCACACACACACCAACACTCGCAAACGCTCACACCAACACTCGCAAACGTTCACACCAACGCTCACACACACGAACACACCAAAGCTCACACAGACACTCACACACAGACACACACACACACGCCAACACTCAAAAACACACACACACCGCCACGATCACAAACACACTGACCAACATTCCGTAAACACACACACACCAACGATCTCAAATACACACACACCAACGATCTCAACTACACACACACCAACAATCGCAAATACATATACACACACCCCAATGCTTGCAAACACACACACAACGCTGTCAAACACACACACACCAATGTTCACAGAAAAGAACACATACCCCAACGCTCCCAAACACACACACACACACACACACACCAACTCTCACAAACACACTCAAACACCAACACTCACAAACACAAGCAAACACAAACTCTCGCAAACACACACCAACACTTGCCAACACAGACACACCAACGCTCGTAAACACACAAACACCTACGCTCGCAAACACACACACACCAATGCTTGCAAATACACACACATGCACGAATGCTCTCTCACACACACACACAGAAAGAAATGCTGGCAAACACAGACACGAACGTTCGCAAACACAGACACGAACGTTCGCAAACACACACACGCGAATCCTTGCAAACACACACACCTATGCTCGCATACGCACACACACCAATGCTCGCATACACACACAGACCAACGCTCGCACACACACACACACACACTCCAACACTCATACACACACCAATTCTCGTGCGCACACACTCCGACACTGGCACACACACTCCAATCCTAGCACAAACACACACTCGAACGCACGCACACACAAACACACTCCAACGCTCGCCCCAACATGCACACCGACGATCGCACACACAAACACACACCAATGCTCGCACACACACACCAACTCTCACACACACACACCAACTCTCACACACACTCACACACCAACACTCGCGCACACAAACACACACATCAAATCCCGCACACACACTCATATCAATGCTGGAACACACACACTAACATTCGTAAACACAGACACACACACCAATGCTCCCACACACATACACACACCAACACTCACGCACACATACACACCAACTCTCGCACACACCCACACGCGCGCGCGTAAACACCCACACCAACGCTCCCACACTCACACAATCACTCCAACGCTCGCACTCACACTCCAACGCTCGTACACACACTCCGACACTGGCTCACACACTCCAACGCTTGCACGCACACACAGTCACTCCAACGCTCGCACACGCACTCCAACGCTTGTACACACACTCCGACATAGGCACACGTACACTCCAATGCTTGCACACACATACACACACTCCAACGCTCACACACACAAATACGCACGAACGCACGCACCGACAGACACACCAACTCTCAGGCATAGAAACACACCAACGCTCGAACACACAAACACATACCAATGCTCGCACACACAAACACACACCAACGATCACACACAATCTCACACAAACGGTCACCCACTCAAACCCACATCAACGCTTGCACACACAATCACACACCAACGCTCGCACACACAATCACACACCAACGCTCGCATGCACAAACACACACTCATACACAAACCCACACACTCCAACGTTTGCTCACACACACACCAATGCCCTCACACACTCACATCAATGCTAGCAAACACACACACACACACTCACACTTACTTTCTCACACTTAGAAACACACAAAAATGCTTGCACACACACCAATGTTGGCACACACACACACCAACGCTCGCACACACACACGAAAACCAAAGCTCAAACGCACAAACGCATACCAACTCTCGCATACATAAACACACACCAACGCTCGCACACACACACACACACACACAATGCTCGCACTTACAAAAGCACACCAAATTTCACTCACAGACCAACACTCACCCACACACCCCCACACCAAGGCATGCACACACACACACACACACTAATGCTCGTACTTACAAAAGCACACCAAATTTCACTCACAGACCAACACTCACCCACACACCCCCACACCAAGGCATGCACACACACACACACACAGACCGACACTCAAACACGAAAAAATATACTTACACAGACAAACCCACACACAAACACACGCACTGCAACGCTCGCACACACACACACACGCACTGCAACGCTCGCACACACACACACACACACACACTCCAACGTTCGCAAATTGACACACACCAATGCTCGCACACAGACACTCCAACGCTTGCACACACACGCACACACACACACACACACACAAACACTCGCACAAACACATACCAACGCTTGCACACGTAAACACACACAACACACACACACACACACACACACACACACACACACACACACACACCCACCCACAAACATAAACCCACACACAAACACACACCAATGCTTGAACACAAACACACACATACAAACCCACCCACAAACATAAACCCACACACAAACACACACACCAATGCTTGCACACACACACACACAATCCAACACTCGTGCACACACACATACACTTCGCTTGCACACACACACTCCAACGCTCGAACACACATGCCAATGCTCACACTTACACACTCGCCATCTTTTTCACACATAGACCAACGCCTGCACACACATCAATACTTACACAACCACACAAAAACCCACTCTCAAACACACACGCACACCCCAATGCTCGCACATACACACACACACACACCCCAATGCTCGCACACACACACACACACCCCAATGCTCGCACATACACACGCACACACACACCCCAACACTCGTACATACACACACTCACCAACTTTTAAACACACACCAACTTTTATGCCTTGATCGGACATGAAGCAGTTCGTCTGGAGGCTTTACATGGGGAATTTGCCATGTCAGATTCCACAACAAGTGTAGCCGCCCATGACCACCCCAAGATTGGCAGAATCGATTGAAGGCCAAGGCAAATTCTAGTGATAAATCATCTCTCAAGTGTAGCCGCTACCACAAAACTGGCCTCGCACAAGAAATTTTTTTTGAACTTGTAGGGTATCTAGAGGGCTCGCCTCCGAGATTTGATCAATGAAAAAAGAAACCAACAAGGCTTCTATTGCAGCTATTGCTGATACTACATCAAGGGAGAATGAGGGGGCCTTGGCATTGATCACCACAACAGAACACAAAGGTAAGAGTTCTAATATTTTTGCACTTATTATTAAAAGTACATGCATAATTTATACTCGTGCAATAGATCACATGAATATTGATTCTAGACAAGTGTTTTCACTCAAAGCATCCACAAAAAAAATATGTGTCCACTCCCAATGATAACACAACCACTGGTGCCTGACACTTAGATTCAGTTGTGGTTGATCATCCTTTAGATAACAATCTATTTTTTGTTTCTCAAAGAATGACAACCGTATCTTGTGTTGTTATTTTTGGCCTGATTGTTGTGTTTTTATGCATATCCAAACAAGACTGACGATTGGTTATGGTATTTAGGAAGGAAATCATCTAGTCAAAGGATACCATCAAGTTGTGCCAAATATTGTTGGCTAATTGTTATGAGGGGGAGAAGTCAAAATCAGATTTTTGTGGTGTTTGTGAATTAGCAAAAAAGCATCGTGTTTATTTCCTTCAAGTTTGAAAAAATAGTTTAGTTCCTTTTGAACTGATTCATTCTGATGTATAAGGTTCATAAAAAATCCCAACCTTTAGTAGATTGGTTCGTTACTTTTATTGGTGATTGCACTAAAATCACCTGGTTATGCATAATGAAAAGTAAAGATAAACTAAATAAATTATTTAAAAAATCATGATTGAAACGCAGCACAATACCAAGATTCGAGTTTTGCGAAGTGATAATGATGGCGAATACCAGAGTTCCAATCTAGAAGCGCATGGCCTTATTCAGCAAACCACTTCCTCCAGTATCGCAATAAAATGGAGTTGCAGAAAGAAAAAATCGACACTTATTAGAAGTTACAGAGCTTCCCTAATAACTGCAAATATGTCGACTTCTTAGTGGGGAGAAGCAATCATATTTAACGCCTATGTGACCAACCTATTTCCTTTCTAGCTTTGTCAACTTTCAGACTTTTCTTAAAACTCTCGTAAGTGCAAAAGTGTCACCAGTTGTTCCAAAACTTCCTCCTCGTATTTTGGTGGTGTTACCTTTGTGCATCACCACAAACATCAACAAACCAAACTCGCTCCTCGAGCACTTTGATGTGTTTTTGTTGGACATGTAGTACATCAGAAGGTTACCAGTGTTATCCCACACATTACAATATGTTTGTTACAATAGATGTCGTGTTTCATGAAGACATCATGTATTCTTGTCCACAGTCTAACTTCATGGGATGTATCATCAGGAAATTTAGGCTCTCGATTATGGTCAGCATATATCTGAGCAATCTGAATAGTTGGAAATAGTACATCAAGAAAAACCTGAATTGCATGTAAGTATAACAACTAGAGAACAAAGTTGTTATCTGGAAATTCAAGGTTTAGATTATGGTGAGCATATATCTGAAGAATTTGAACGGTTTGACATAGTACATCATGGATAACCCGAATTGGATGTAAGTATTCCAACTACAGAAGAAAGTGCTAATGACCCACAGGAATAAGAAAATAGTATCATTGAGTTGACACCATCTATATATGGAGACTCCCTCTCTAATATAAGTAACCAATTGTCATATTCTAAGGATGCTCTTAACATACAACCTAACTAGCTTACAAGACAGTTACCGTTCGTCATAATAAAGGTATTCCTAAACCCACATATGAACCTGAATTGACTAGCACAGTTAGAATCTTGTAGACGGTCCACCATGTTCATGTTACTGTTCATTCAAGTGTTGTTCTGTTCATTCAAGTGTTGTACTGTTCATTTAAGTAAGAGTTGCACTGTTCATTCATGTAAGAGTTGCACTGTTCATTCAAGTAAGTGCTGCACTGTTCATTCGAGTCATTGTTGCACTGTTCATTCGAGTCACTGTCGCACTGTTGCATGTTCATTCGTAAGTGTTGCACTATAAGTTGATGTCAAGGATAGTAAATTAATGATAAAGTTGGAGTTAGTTCTCAAGGTCTTCAAGGTCTGCAATTTACCAGACAACTAAACTATATAATAAACTATTTCAACATTTTAATTTTCTTTGGGATAATTGTCTCGTGCATACATTCGGTACTAGATTACAATAACACTAGTAGAGTTGTACTTTTATGTCATAATGTTCATGTCTCTATCTAATAAAATAGAGAAGATTTTTAATTATATTCTTAAAAGGACCAGTAAACAAAGGCATTGAACTTAATTTGATATGTGAGGAGCTGTAAAGATATGCAATATTTTGTATTTTAGTTCCATTTATGTGGAAGTAAACGCAATTAAAAAGCAGCCAATCAGCTGACGTCCATCTCTGTTCACATTCATGTGTCTATTACTCCTATACTATAGCAGATGAACTGGCTCCACTTACTTGGACACCCATATTATATTGCATATTCTGAAGGATCCATTTAAGAGTGCATATTTTATCTTCTGAAGTTTGTCTTTTTTTATTATTGTTAATGATTTCCATTAATAATGCATACTTAATAGCAAGTTCTGCACTTTATCTACTAAAGTTTGAGTAATGATTATTTGTCAATGCCATCCATCTATGATGCATACTCAAGAGCATTTTCTTTGTTTTATCAGCTGAAGTTTGAGCTTTGCAATTATCTTCAATGCCATCCATCTACAGTGCCCGTCTTTGAAATATAAATAACCTAAAATTATTACTTTGCTTGATTTGCAATAAAAGCAAAAAGACATCGCTGTTCCAAAAAAAAAAACAGAAGTTATTTTGCTTCAAGCTAAAGTATTTACTTTTGTGTTATCTATCCCTATTTATTTGTGCATTTTATATCAAAGATAGATTGACCCTGTTTTTTTTTTTTCTGTGTTTGGTACTTTCTTGTTCCTAGTTCTGTATTTGCAGTCAAATCCTGGGGGTCTTACGGTCTTTGGATGGACAGTAGATCGAGCACTTGGACTCAACATAGTCCTGTCTATTGAGCTCACTCTGATCCTTTTCTTCCTCAGCAAAACTTTAATAATAGAGCAGTGATAGAGGCAGTGTTTCATCTTGATCCAGTATTTAAATAAAAAATTATATTTCACGAAAACCTAGAAATACATTTTTTATTTATTGAGAGCCGCTGTGTCCGAGTCGGGCACAGCGGCTGTGTATAAATCATTATTCTTAATATTATAGTTGAAAGTGTTTCATCTTGGATCCAGTATTCCCCCGGTGGGTACTCAACCTGTTGGTGATTCAAATATCAATCTTCATGGACACTCAATGGTAGAAACTCAACCTTTTTATTTCAGTGGTCATCTCAATTTGGTTGAAAACATTAACATCAAAATTAATTAATTACCAATTGGATTAGCTAGATTAGCGCCTTTCAATGCTTTTGTGGAAAATGAATTTTGATTTATATGCCTATTTGATTGGTGAGATTGCTTGTATACTTGGCCCTTTCTTAACCTCTATATTTCTGAAGTCTGATGAGAGCAATAACGAAACTAAAAACATTACCTTAATCCTAATCAGTTTAAACTAAAAAAGCATAATCTTGTATTTTTAGAAACATAGATCGTGTTATTTCAAGTTTTAGGGTTCTGCTGGAGAATATAGAACATTCTCGTTCCTATTTGAATTTAATTGTGTTGGAGAACGGAATGATAATTGACAGAAAAACTCCCAAATTAGTTATGTTATTATGGTTTTTTTCCTGTACTTTTTCTTTACGTTTTTCAACAATTTGTGTTGTGCTTTTTTGCTTTGGTTCCGACTTTTGGGCAGATTTCTCTACATAAACTGGCCAATATATTTTATCTGAGTATTTTAATCCTGTCACTTATTTCTGTATGTTCAAACATAACTAATGAGTGAAAAGTACATTGCCTATCAATTTAGTGTTAAATGTGCTAATCACTCCAATTGTTCAGTGTCACATGTTTAGGCTCTAAACTCTTTCCTAATATACGAAAAACCAGTCATTCCACCAATAGAATGGGCAGAGGCTCTTACTGCCGTCAAATTTTGATGGCTGCCCCCTATTAACAGTTATTGTTGGATATTTTACATGCATTTTGCTTCACTAATTGATGTACACAATTTTCTGACAAGTGCTTTTTGCTACCCAGTATGTTTCAGCAGTCCAATCCTGGAGGTCTTACTATCTTTGGATGGACAGTTGATCGTGCTTTCATCAACACCATCTTGTTCATCGAGCTGTGGCTGGTTCTTTTTATCCTTGTTGTTTTCATATCAGAGTAACATACCAAAATGGCCTTCGAAAACCCAACACTGATTGTTTTCTCTAATCAGAGCAGCCTTTTGAGATTCTGATAACCATCAAATGTGACAAAGAAATTATATTTCCACTAGCTAGAGATTATTTGCCCGATCCATATGAAAACTGCCAACTACCGACTGACATATATATATAAATTTAGTTGACCTAGAATTACATAGATCGGGCCTCCATCATTGGTAGGTTCTCGAGTATAGATCAGGCCTATGAATGGATCATCTTAGATATATTTGGCCACTAAAGAGAATTAGGCCTTTAATATAGATCAGTTCTCTAATTTGGAGCTAGCTGGAGCCTTGTATTATCATGGATCAGGCCTGATTCGCAATCCACTTAGATCGGGCCTGATTCGCAATCCAACTTAGATCGGGTCTATGATATTGGATCTATTCATAGGTCACAAACTTGGATCGTCTTTCTCATCATGGATTAGGTCTTAAAAATGGATCAGGCCACTAAATCGGACCAGATCATCTACTTTTGGTTACATTATATATATATATAGCTAATTATTTGAAATTGAATATAACATATAAAATTATAACATCTTACTCCAAACTACGTCTTAGAGGCATTTCTCTTTCTCCTTCTATTCGTCGTGTTACCTGACGTTCTTCTTCCTACATTCCAGCGAGTCAGGTGGCCAACGGCGCGAAATGGCTGCCCGTGGCTGGATTCCTTGTTGGGTAAATGACTCGTATAGTCGGATCCGGTTTATCTGATAATGGATCCGGCTCGATTCTTTTCCCCAAGATCTCCCGACATAATTAGAGGCATTTTCCTTGAAGAGAGGAAAAGAGGAAAGAGAAAGAAAAGGTGAACAATCTTTTCTTGCCTCTATAGATCGGCAACGGCAAGCATAGGCAACGGATTTCGAGAGGATCGCTGCGACGACCGTTGATGCGTGGAATTAAAGAGTTTGATTTTCAGTTAAGTTGCATCACCTTGTTAACATCATAATTATACTGTTTTAATTAGACTGTTGTTCGATTTCTTCGATTGGTTTTTCCTTGTTTTCAGTTTCGATGAGTTCTGCTGGTTTGATTAATTATAGTGGAATTAATGTTTGATTTTCATTAATTTTGTTAACATCATTAATTTTAATTAGAAGTTGTTATTTCTTCAGATTAGCGTTTTGTCATCGTGATTTTATTGTGTAATCTGTTGCATATTCATTCGTTTGTGTATTTAATTATGCTCATGCTTCTAAACCTTTGCTTGTTATAGCTTTTTATATTTAAGACTTCTAAATTTTTCAATTTAAAGACTTAAATTTTTTCACTGTTTAGGAGCATGGTACTTTGAATTTCTTGTTAATCCAAGTTGAATCTAGGATTTGTTTGAGTTTGAGTTTTAAGTTACTCAAACTAGTTGTTTGAGTGTCTATATGAAAATCAGACACTCAATCTATTCTGAATTTATTTTCATGAATATGTTGATCATTGCTGTCCCATGACAATATAATCTGTTATTGTTTCAATCTTCTAATAGTTCTCTATATTCAAAGAACAAATTTGTTTACTACATTGATAAGTGCTGAAATTAAATTATTGTTTTTCATATAGAAATCAGAAACTGTTGTATTATTGTCATTTTTAGGATTGTTGAATTAAAATCCTTTTGTTATTTTTTAATTGATTGAATTATAGACTAAATTTGTAGCTTATAGTCCGATCAGTATTTTTCTTTATTTTGATAAATTAGTCTTAGAATCAGATTGTAGATTTAGAGTTGTCACTTCTGAATTCTAAAGTCTTTTACTAGAACTTCTGAATTTGTAATGAAACAATTGACAAGGAGAAACCTCTAAAAAAAAAAAAACATTGTAAACCTGTATTACTTAGGAGGACTAATTTTTCAGATAACATTTAGGTGTTAAAAGTTTAAAAAACCTTTGGTTTATAAATGAATAATGTAATGAATGTTACTGCCCTTAACAAAGTACTATTAGACCAATATAAATTAGACCCGTTTGACGTTTGACGGGACAAATTATAAAAGATGGTCCCAAAAACTTCTTATATTTTTTGAACAACTCGAAGTAGACAGTGTTGTTCAACGACTCTCCATCTGAGGTAGACATGATTGGAATGTCTACTGATACCCCAGTAGCTGCTCAATTAACTCCTCCTTTAATTAGTATAAAAACATCAGATCTAGAGGCAAAACCAAATTTGAAAGGGACAATAAAATTGTAAGAGGACATTTAATAAACCACATGACAGACGACTATTTTGACTTGTTTGTTGATCTCAAATCAGCTAAGGAGATTTGGGAAATTTTGGAGTTAAAAAATGGAGGAGATGAAGTTACAAAGAAAAAATGTATAGTTGGAGAATTCATGCGATATGATATGGTTGATGACAAACCCATAATGGAACAAGTGCATGAATTTGAGAATATCACTATAAAAATGCTAAGTGAAGGGTATAAATTCTGCGACATGTTCCTAGCTGATGCCTTGCTAGACAAATTCCCACCGTCTTGGACTGAATATAGAAATACTCTAAAACACAAAAAGAAAACAATGTCACTTAAAGAGCTTATAGGCCATATAAGAACTGAAGAGGCAAATCGCCTCAAAGACAAACAAAACTTTTTGTCAGTCAGTGGCCATAGAGCAAACCTCATTGAATATGGTGACTCAGGTAAATCCAAGTTTAAGAAGGGTTTCAAAATAGGACAAAACAAAGGCGAGTATAAGAAGCAAACCGACAAAGGAAAAGTTGTGAAGAAGATTGAGAAAAATACAAAGGTGAAGTGCTACACTTGTGGTAAAATTGGACACAAAGCTTATCAATGTTATAAACGTCAGGACAAGCAACAAGGGATAAAGCCTTCGAACCAGGCACACAGAGTCGAAATTGATGATGTCACAGCTGCAGTGGTCGTCGAACCTTACCTAGTCGAAAACAAGACAGACTGGGTGCTAGATACTGGAGCCTCTAGACACTTATGTGCTAACAGAGAACTCTTTCATACCTTTGTGAACTGTGGAGAAGGTGAAAGTGTCTACATGGGAAATGAAAGTGTGGCTGGAGTACTTGCAAAGGAAAAGTTAATCTCGAATTAACCTCTGGGAAAACATTAGCCTTACACAATGTTCTTTATGTACCTTCTTTACGAAGGAATTTAGTATCAGGTGCCTTATTGAACAAATCTGATCTAAAATTTGTATTTGAGGCTGAAAATGTTGTGAGGACCAGAAAAGAGGAGTTTCTAGGAAAGGGTTATCTCAGTGAGGGTTTATTTATCCTAAACATTGTATCAAAAGTTATCAATGAAAGTTCTTCTTCTGGTTTGGCTTATATTACTAAGTCATTTCATTTATGGCATGGGAGACTCGGTCAAGTGAACATGGCTTCTATTAAAAGACTTAGAAAACTTAACCTAATTCCATCAGTGGATGTAAAAGATTTTTCTAAATGTCCTGTGTGTGTAGAAGCCAAATACGCTAAGAAGCCAATTAAACCAGTTGAGACCAGAAAAACCGAAGTGTTAGAGTTAATCCATTCAGATTTAGCAGACTTCAAGAATACTCTTAGTAAAGGAGGTAAAAGGTATTATGTGACCTTCATAGATGACTTCTCTAGGTACACTAGAGTTTACCTTCTAAAAACTAAGGATGAAGCAGAAATAATGTTTCTGAAGTACAAGACAGAAGTTGAAAATCAACTGAATAAGAAAATTAAAAGAGTTAGGTTCGATAGAGGAGGAGAATATGGAACTCTCTTCCTTAAAGAATTCAATGAAAAGATTGGGATTATACATGAGTTTAGTGCTCCTAACACTCCACAAAAGAACAGCATAGCTCAGAGGAAAAACAGAACCCTCAAAGACATGATGAATGCCATGCTTGTAAGTTCTGGGTTACCTGACCATATGTGGGGGGAAGCCATTCTTTCAGCTTGTTATATTCTTAATAGAGTCCCTCATAAGAAATTAGATAAAACTCCATATGATTTATGGAAAGGATTCACCCCTAACATGAAATTCCTCAAAGTGTGGGGGTGCCTTGCCAAGGTGAGCTTACCAGCTCCTAAGAGGACTAACATAGGACCTAAAACCTATGATACGGTGTTCATAGGTTATGCAGAAAATTCAGCTATTTATAGATTCAAGTCATTAAATGACAACTCAATTTCTGAATCTAGAGATGCAGAATTCTTTGAACACATATTTCCTTGGAAGAAACAAAACACTAGCGTAGATACTAGTCCATCTAGTGCACCTTCCTCCCTGCCCAGTTCTTCTACTAGAGTGAATGAATATGTAGATGAACGTAGGAGAAGTAAAAGAAAGAGGACAAAGACTAGTTTTGGATCAGATTTTATTACTGCATTTTTAATTGAGAACCCTGACAAAATAAATGAACATGTAGCTTCAGTGTTCTTAATAGGAGATGATCCTAGAAATTATACAGAAGTAGTAACCTCGATAGATGCAAGTTTTTGGAAAGAGGCTATTAATAGTGAGCTGGACTCAATTATGTCCAACCATACATGGGACTTAGTGGACTTGCCTAAGGGTGCAAAACTATTAAGTGTAAATGGATTTTTAGAAAGAAATTAAGGTCTGAAGGTTCCATAGATAAGTTCAAGGCCAGACTAGTCGTTGTAGGTTACACACAGAAGAAGGGCATTGATTATTTTGACACCTATTCACCTGTGACTAAAATAGCAACTATACGATCTTTAGTTGCGTTAGCAGCTATACATAGCTTGGTTGTGCATCAGATGGATGTTAAAACTGCATTCCTCAATGGAGATTTGGAAGAGGAGATCTATATACAACAGCCTGAGGGGTTTGTTGTTAAAGGTCAGGATGATAAAGTGTGCAAATTGAAGAAGTCCCTCTATGGTTTGAAACAAGCTTCTAAGCAATGGTATGAAAAATTTCACCACACTTTAATCACGAACGGTTATGTGGTAAATGCCTCGAGACATGTGTTGTATTCAAAGGTGTGTGGTACAGACTATAAAATAATATGTCTATATGTGGATGACATGTTAATATTTGGAACCAAGGAGAATGTGGTGATTGAGACCAAGGCATTCTTGTCATCCCAATTTGATATGAAAGACAAGGGAGAAGCCAATATAATTCTTGGTATGAAATTAACCAAAACCGAACTAGGTTTCTCAATGAGCCATTCTCATTATGTTGAGAGAATGTTGAAGAAATTCAATTGCTATGATTTTCTGCCTATGAAAACTCCTTATGATCCAATAGTCCACCTTAAGAAGAATGAAGGTGAGAGTGCGTCTCAAACCGAGTATGCAAAACTTATAGGAAGTGTGATGTTCCTTATGAACTACACTCGCCCAGACATAGCCTATGCAGTGAGTAGAATGAGTCGCTACATGCATAACCCAAGTAGCGAACACTGGACTGCACTTTATCGTTTAATGAAATATCTGAGAGGCATCATGGATGGGGACTGCACTTTGGTAAGTTTCCCGCTGTGTTAGAAGGCTATTGTGATGCCAACTGGGTGTCTGACAATGATGAAGTGAGTTCTACAAGTGGTTATGTTTTTACCTTAGGTGGAGGAGCGATTTCATGGAAGTCTGGTAAGCAAACTTGCATTGCTCGCTCGACTATGGAGTCGGAGTTTATTGCACTTGAGCTAGCAGGTCAAGAGGCAGAATGGTTGAGAAACCTACTGGTAGATGTGCCACTGTGGGGAAGATCGAGTGCTCCTATCTCCCTTCACTGTGATTCTCAAACAGCAAGTTGCTAAGAACAGTTAAACAAGAGGAGGCACATACGCATTAGACATAGTGCGGTTAAACAACTTTTGAAAAACGGAGTGATTTCTTTGGATTACGTGAAATCCGAAAGAAATTTGGCTGACCCTTTCACTAAGGGTTTACCCAGAAAATTAGTTCTGGATACGTCGAGGGGGATAAGCATTAAGCCCTGTCATTAAGAAGAAAATGGTGGATACCCCTCTTGAGGTTAAACAAAACCAATTTCTTTCTCGATACTGTTTATCCATCCCTATGGTGTGATACTGAGCTTTGGCTCTATGAGAAACTGTAGCTCATTCTTTGGGTGGTCCTATAGGGACGGACTTCCCAGTTTCACGATGTAATATTGATTTTTAGGCTCATAAATGAGAAACTGTAGCCCTTTCTTTGGGTGGTCCTATAGAGATGGACTTGACGGTTTCCTGATATTTATTGAGCCTTTAGCTCTTATATGAGAACCTGTAGCCCTTTTCTTTGGTTGGTCCTATAAACGGACTTGACGGGTTCTTCATCTTTTTCCAGGAGTTGAGCATTTTATTGCTCTTAATGGGTCCATAGCCCTATGTGTGGTGGTGGCTGGTGATACACACTTGATGGATCCACCTACGTGAGTGTGGGGTGTGGCCGCCTCCTATGAAAAACTTGGGCTTGTCTTTCTAGAGCGCTCATGAGAAATCCTAAGGTTAGCGCATGGCCTTATAAAAGCGCAACGCCATATCGCAGAGTTCGCTTGAGAGTAAGAGTTCGATGCGAGTTGTGAGGGTCTCAAACATTGTTCACTAAGTTCGAGAGTACTTCACTTGGTGGATCCGTTTGTTGTCTCATTTCCCTACGTATCAATTCAAATCAAAGATATTGATACTTAAGTATTTGGCTCTTATTGTACCAAGAACAGAAATCATTCTTGTATGTCATTCATGTATGTCATTTTGTGGGGGATTGTTGGGTAAATGACTCGTACGAGTTGGATCCGGATTCGGGTCCGGATCTGATAATTGGATCCGGCTCGTATTCTTTTTCCCCCTAAGATCTCCCGACATAATCTGGGGGAGACGTTAGGGTTTGAGGCGACAAGAAGAGAGGAAAAGAGGGAAAGAGAAAAAGAGAAAAGGTGAACAATCTCCTTCATCCCTCTATAGATCGGCAACGGCTCGAAGCATAGGCAACGGATTTCCGAGAGGATCGCTGCAACGACCGTTGATGCGTGGGGTATAAAGAGTGTTTTACCCAAAAATCAGAGGAGAGTTGCATCACCTTGGGAGACTATCGGAACATCGATTGTGCATCCGAGATCGCCGATGAAGTCTTTAAGGCAGTGGGTTCTCCTCGCCGCAGCTTCGTTCGATCTTCAAAATCGATAAGTTTTTCCTTGTTTTCAGTTTCTGATGAGCATGCTGTTATTGATTAATTAAGTTATGGAATTAATGTTTGATTTTGAGTTAATTCTTGTTAACATCATAATTATACTGTTTTAATTAGACTGTTGTTATTTCTTCTATTGGGTTTTTGTCAGCGTAGTTCTGCTGGTTTTATTGTAGTAATCTGGATTGCATATTCATTCGTTTGTGTAAATTAATTAAGAAGACCAGATTAGCGTTTCTGATTAATTTGTTTGTTATTGCTTTTCATATTTAATATGCTCATGCTTCTAAACCTCCTTTCATTCCTATTATCTTTGTTGACATGATTTTACTTCCCCTTTTGTCCCACCACTCTTTCTTCCGTTCCCGCCGTCTCGCCACTAAGCAGAGCGACGATCCGGCCTCGGCGACCTCATGCCACTTTTAGTATTGTATCGACTTCCCCTTTTAGTATTGTATCGACCTCTTTCTTCCATTTTTCGCTCCCCCTGTTTGTATAGTAAGCAGGGCGACGATACGTCCTCCGCCACCTCAGGCCAGTTTTAGTATTGTATCGACTTCCGACCATCGAGTAAGGTTTTTTTTTTTTTTTTTCTTCTTCTTCTTTATCTTCCCTATTTTTTCGATTCAGATTGGCGGTTATAAATCTTTTTTCCTTCTCTATGACTCTCCTTCTAGCAACTTTAGTTTGACAAACTCCCACGGAATCTTTGAAGCACTACAAGAAAACAAGACTCCGCCGACGAAACGAATTTTTTTTGTCGGCGGAGTTTCATTCCGCTGACGGTTGAACGCACATCGTCGGCGGAATATCTTTCCATCCGACCCAACCGCCGGTGGAACCAAATCCGGTTGTTGGGCCGGATTTGGTTCGAGCCCATTCGGGAACTTTGAATCGGCACCTAAGTTCCCGCGCAGCGTAACGTGCGTCACGCGCGTGCGAGCGCGAGTAACGCCACGCGTTGTCTTCACCTGCCCCGGCCTCCTTCGACGAAAATCGTCGAAGTCCATCGAAGGAAACCAGAGCGCACGAAAGGAATCTGTCCCTCCTGCCGCGTTCCTCCTCAGGAAAATTTCCGGTTTTACTGGTCTCAGCGTAGCACACCCTCCTCCGGCGGAAGAACCTCTTCAGCGACGCGTCGCACGCCCTCCTCTGGCGGAAGATCCTCCTCCGGCTGCGTTCTGTGCACTCCGGCCTCCCACCCGACGTCCCACCCCTCCGACTTCCTCGCCGTCGACGGAAGGATCTTCACCTTCGCCGCAGGTACTTTTCTCTCTCTCCCTCTATGTCTCTTATCTTCTCTCTCTCTCTCTCTCTCTTTCTCTCTAGTCTCGGTTTTGTCTCAAATTTTATTTCACTCTTTGATTCACTCTCTCCCTCCACCTCTGACTTCATCTCTATCTCTCTAAATTTCTCTCTCTCACTCTCGGTTTCTTTAGTATTTCTCCATTCTCTGATTTCTCATTCTCTCTATCATCTATCGTTGGCATGAACAGGGATATAAGGAAAGTTAAAACTCAGATACATATGACTTCTTTCGCCGCTAGGGCTTTCTCTTTATTATGGCCTGCTTGATCTCCTCTACCTAATGCAATCCCTACATAGTCTTTACTGCATATTGATGATAATTCTACTTTGTACATGCGGGTCTGTTACCAATGTTTGAACTTCTTACTCTGCAGATCTAGAAGATCCATTGAAGACTACTGACCAGACCAGGCACCTTGGTCTTATAGTATGTAACCCATTCTTATACATTTTAAAGTTTTTCAGCTGGTTAAAAGCTCCGAGAATAAAAGCTATTGTTGGCATATGATTACTATGAAATGGAATTACTTATATGTGACCTAGACTTGTTTGAAAGAGAATGTAGAAAATGGGCATTGCTTTCAACTAAGTACTATTCTTGCCATGGCCAAATAAAGCCTCTGAAACAGTTGCCGTTAACTACTGGAGAGAAGGAGGAAGATAAGAGAGAAACTATTTGTGAGTTAAAATAAAACATTGAAATTGCTGAAATGACTAATAAACTGTTTTTCATAATATATTGGATCATATGTTTTGTCAAGTGCTCAACTATTGCAGAATTATACTTTTTTATAAGTTTGCCAATTATATTGTCAAAATGACCTGAATAATAATTGAATGCATGTTTCGCCAGAGTATATTTAGAAGCTTCATATATCCTAGTTTTTATAATAGACTTGAATGAGGAGTGGTTAGCAAGCAGATATGTAATAATCTTTTGTTACATAGCTTGGGATGATTGAACCTTTAAGACCTGTTCCTGCATTTAATCTTTTTAGTAGTTCAGCTGATTTTTATACCATTTGGTGTTGCATTCTGATGTCATGAACAGGGTTAAATATAAGAATAATGTTTGTGCACTTGCATTTTATTCATTACCAAACGCTCCAGCATGGGAGGAGAAGGTTGCTTCTGGTGGGCATGGATCATTTTTGAATCCCCAAAATTGAACTAAGAACCTGAAAAAAAAAAAGAACTCATCTGGGTTGAAATCCCATCCTTTACTCATTCCCATCCTAATATTATTCTCTAATGACCATTTCTATCTTTCTTTTTGTGGAAAATGCTAAAAAATTAAAGAAATTAACAATGTTTTTTTTATAGGGGAGTTTAGCAAATTAGCATGTTCATAAATGCCCTTGCAACTGATTTTTCCCCAGTTCTTCTCCCATATCGTGGAGTAAGGGGGAAACCCAACCTACTTTTCCGGGTGAGGTCTGAATGTATTCCTTGTTTAATCCCTTATCCTTTTTCTACCCTTAGTTGCTATATCTCCTCTCTTTATGCACAAATAGTTGACACGTACTTAGGATGCATAGGGACAATGGTTTAGATAAAGTCTAGGTTGTGACTTATTTGTTGACTCCTAAAAGTACTAAACACTCATTTATTTGTTGTGTAGTCCGTCTTCAACAATTGTCGTGTAAATGGACTACTTTACGGACAAGAAATGGATGTATGAGTACAAGTCCAACCAACTCAGTGTAATCCAAAATTTGTGGGTGGAGTCTGTTTCTTTATAGATTATGCAAAACAGCAATTGGGGGTGCAGGGAAATAGTGTTATGCGGTGTCCATGTTGGCAATGTGAGAAAAACAAGTTTCTTGATTGCAAGACCATCATGACCCACATTGTCTTGAATGGATTTGTCCCAATGTATGAAATCTGGAGACATCACGGGGAACTGCCTGAACGTAGTGAAATCAACGTTCCTGTGGAAATTGGTCACGACGAAGAGATAGCAACAATGTTGGGTGATGCTTTCGTATGGAATGTGGAGGATGCCAATATAGGGAGCGATCCAGAGGATCCAGAATTCCACAAATTTGAACACCTACTGAATGAAGCCAGAAAACCACTTTACGGAGGATGTCATAAACACTCCAAACTGTCGTTTATGGTTCATTTATTCCAATTGAAGTGTTTGAATCGATGGAGTAATAAATCCTTTTCGGATCTTCTTTCACTTCTAAAGGACACCTGTACTCTCTGTAAGAAGCAATACTACGATGGGAAGACCCCAGAGCACCAAGCAGACTGTCCGATTCCAAGTATGGCTCCTGAAAACTGGACACTGCTAGTGAAATATTGGGATGGGCTAAGGGAGTCCGGGCGAGATGTAAAGAACAAGGCGAACCGAGAGTGTTTGAAGACGACTCACACGCTTGGGTGTAAGTCTCTTGCTCGTTTTTTGGAAGAAGAGGTATGTATTGAGTTGACTAAAGCTCTGCCTTCTCAATTCATCAATTTATACATTGCACAATACTAATTTTAGGAAATCAAATTTTATGTAGCTACAAGCAGAAGGTGCAAACTTCGTGTTTCTGAGATCTTTCATGAAGGCGCACAAGAGGAAAGATGGGACATATCCTGATGAGGAGACAATAACATTATGTGTAAGTTATCAGGTTCCTGACATTTTCTCCAAATACCAAGTGCATAATTTGATTAGGTTTTGTTTGTTATGCAGGAGGAGCTTGTCCGGACCGCAACTGAGCTACAGGTCCACAACTCGGCGAACCCCGCGGATTTGACACCTATTATAAATAAGGTGTTTGGAGGCCATCACGGAGGTTACGAGAGAGGACTTGGGACTGGTGCACCGCCGCGTAGGGGTGTGGTTACGAGAGCACCAGAGTACTTATCTCTAGAGGAACAATTGCAACAGGAAAGGCAAGACAAAGAATCAATGAAGAACCAGCTATTGATAATGTAGTCTCAGTTGCAAGAACTGAACCAGTGGCGAGCCTCTCTCCAGTCGCCTACAGGTTAGTATTATTTAAATACATAATTAATTCCTATTTTTATATATTTCATTACACTTATGATGAATTAATGTTCATTTGCAGAGTCTTCTAACCTACAAGGTAGCAATCAGTCACACACCTGATAGCACGGACTGTACATTTCTCTTTCTTTGAAATGACAATTGACATCTATTCTGTAATTTTTGTTATGTATTATATTTTGTAATGTAAACATTTTGATGTGCAAATCAAATTTAATTATGACAGTCTATTTTTTTAGGTAATTGATTGTATTTAATTATGACAGGTTACAAGTCAAAAAACAAAAAAACAAAAAAAAATTAAATTAATTATCAATCCGCTGGCGGTTTAAACCGTCGTCGGAAAAAACAGAAAAAACGGCTTCCAACGACGGTTTAAATTTTCGTCGGTGGAAAATTGCCGCCGGTGGTCGACGTTTTCCGCCGACGCAAAAAAATAGCGTCAGCGGATTACGTCGACAAAGCTAATTGTTGTCGTCGGGAGTTTTCGCCAACGAATCTAAATTCGTCGGGGAAACTAATTCCACCGACGAAAGTTTGAAACGTCGGCGGAATTCGTTTCCCCGACGAATATGTTTTTTTGACCGCCGGCGGAATTGTTTTTTCCGTCGGTGGTTATCGTCGTCGGCGTAATGCTTCCGTCGACGTCCTGGCCGTCGACGAAGACTCACCCGCCGCCGGTCTATCCGCCGGAGGTTTTGGGCTTCTCCACCGACTAAAACAACCGCCGGCGGACGGTTTGTTTCTGGTAGTGAAGATAAAATTGACGACGTTACCGTGTTAGTACTGTTGAGTATTGTTTTTTTGCTTTTATCATGTAGTGAAGGGTATCAAAGTGTTTGCTATAAGCACTGCGTTTAGGAGTTCCCTAACGCTGCAGATGATGTACTTGTTGAGTTGTAGTTCCGCGGCAAAGTTCTGGGATGAGAAAAAATCCTAAAAACCTTAACCATTTTTCTTCTCTTCAATGAAAGCGCATGATCAAGTCACCCATATGTATAAATTAAATCTGCACATTTTCATGGTAATGACGGGATTTTAAAATTCATCCATATTTATATTTCTGAAAGAAAACTAAAACTCATATAAAACTTACTCATGAATCACGATCCATCGAGTCTTTTAAGAGCAAAAAGTAGGCGGAGAGGGAGAAGCCGAAGTCAAATAAAGCAGGAAATTGACGACTGAAATCAGAAACAGCATGTGCAAGCTTCTTGTTTTCTGTACAGCATAGATGCATGCACTGCACCCAAACCCATTTCGAATTGATCGACCTACGTTCCCATTATACCCACTCGACTCAGCTAGTGTAAAAGAAGCTCCTCGATTACTTTCTTGTGTTCTGTAGCTTTTGTGTGTCATCTTATGGGCCTCTGAGCATGGCCTTCTGATTCTTCCCAGCGCCCCTGCTGTTTCATATGGAGAAAATCCCATGAGATCAGATGAAACAGATATGGGGCAGGAGACTTGGCGGGTGGAATTATCATGAAACCATGCAGAAAGCCTTAAGTGAGCCATATACATATGTACGATAAGGTTGTTGGTTGCTACCTACCAACCTTCTCCTTCAAGGAACTTTCTCTCCTCAAATATCCATTCCAATATATATATATATATATATATATATATATATATATATATATATATATATATATATATATATATATATACTATAGACATTTTCATATTAATTTAACTAGTTAAAACTATTCCTGCTCTCGATCATGTGCCTCCCTCCATTTCCTGGAACCCAACATACCCAAAAGAAATATATATGTATACTCTCTCTCTCTCTCTCTCTCTCTCTCTCTCTCTCTCTCTCTCTCTCTCTCTCTCTCTCTCTCTCTCTCTCTCTCTCTCTCTCTCTCTCTCTCTCTCTCTCTCTCTCTCTCTCTCTCTCTCTCTCTCTCTCACCCTCTCTCTCTCTCCTCACCCTCTCTCTCCTCACCCTCTCTAGCAAGTCACACTGTTTTTTACATGAAAGAGTAAATTTCCGGGTACAGCCAAATTATTGATATGCATTGGGTCGACCTTTATTTTATATCTTGCATGATATATAAGTATGTGTTGTCTGGTAAACAGGATATTTTGTCACCACATCTTCACTTAATGGATCTAAAATAGTGAGTTAATTATAGACTGACAAATTTATGTATGCATGGGAATATTTTTTGGTCGGTAAAGGGTTAAGAGTGGTATCCCTCCTTAAATGGAAAAATGGAATTATGAAGAGGATCCAATGCTAGCTTGAGTTAATAAGGCTGCCCACATGGAGGCTGCCTCACCATTCTCCAACACCCTTCAAATTAAGGCTCAACCCATCTCCCATTCTCACTGACGGACTCCCCTCTCTATTTTATGTCTCAATTTTGGGCCACTACTTGACCTGGTTTGGCTTGACTTGTGTAATCAATTCATTAGGGTGACCCACTCTTTTGGCCTACCTTCCTCCCTTTCCCTATTATATATACAATATCTTTTTCTTGTCACTTTTCTCTTACAATATCACTGGCTGATCTGATCGTCAGAGATAGTCTACGTGAGTTGTTTTGGAAGCCGAGGACACTGTTTTGTGTGGGTCCAAATGGTTTTGATAGGGTATCATCTTGATAGAGTGCACTTCTTTTCTAATACTTAAGAGAGAGAGAGAGAGAGAGAGAGAGAGAGAGAGAGAGAGAGAGAGAGAGAGAGAGAGAGAGAGAGAGAGAGAGAGAGAGAGAGAGAGAGAGAGAGAGAGAAGATAAGAGAGAGAGAGAGAGAGAGAGAGAAGAGAGAGAGAGAATCAAAGTAAAACATGGAGTATAGATCGGTAGAGACAGAGAGACAGAGACAGAGACAGAGACAGAGACAGAGAGAATTTGCATGCAAAGGGAGAAGTAGTTTTGATAAATAAGGTTATATGGATTCAAATTTCTTTCAACCAAAGTAATACATGGAGTATAGATTGGTACCTGTCTAAGCTCTAATTTGCATTAATGGTTTGTTTCTATTATTAATTGAATCAACAAGTTTAAAATTATATGAGAAATTAAAGAACGAACTTTCACAATTTGCACTTTGGGCAAGAAAATGTGATATTATATAGCTGCCTGACAAGTATTACACTCGATATAAAGATTACTAATTCTTATTTTAGAGGTAGTAGCTGGATGTGTGCAAGATAGTTCTCACCGGGGACTAGCTAATTTTGTGTTGACTTCAATGATAACATGTGTGTAGACTACATTTTGTTTTGCACATTCACCTTGAACTGGCAAAATGCTAATTTGGTTAGCTACTTCAACTAACAAGAGACTAGTTACCCAAGTGAAAGATTCAACGACGTGGTTAGGTCAATGTTGTAGTACTTGAATCAGTTAGTTAACAAAAAATGAATTCTCTTGTAAAGGTGTTTAAAAAAATATTTGCAAAGAGAAAGTTTGTACCATGGAGCTAATTAATTTCTTTCTTCTAGTGTTGACTCCATGGGTCTTTAGGTCAATGTTAGAGACCCTTCTTGCCACCATAAGAAAACAAAATGATAAAAAAAAATTATTTGTTTACATTTTTAGAGTATTAAGTTATTAACTACTTATCTTTACATTAATTACGGAGTCAAACTAAGCTCAAACTAGGGTTAAATCTTATTGTTTACTGAATTGAATTCATTATTTGATTTATCAAAAGGGAGCCTGATGTTTTGTTTTAATTGAATGGTCAGAATCCTAAATATGAAACCGACAGATTAAACTTAGTTTAATGGTTTACTAACAATTACCCTAATTATTGTAGGTCAGGGGAGGGACCAAAGAATTTATATCTCCGTGGTCCAAGCACATGAAGGAATGAGTGAAAAGGGGCCGTAAAGAAGCAAATTACACCTGACTTGATGCTAGGATCAAGGCAATGCAGCAGAGGGAAGCCTCCCAAGGCCAAAGTAATGGCTACCCCTCTCCGGCCTCTCTAATATGTCTCTCTTCTTCTCTCTGCAATAATTCGCGTATTTTGCGACATGTGAGTTTCGGGTTTTTAATAATCTCCATTGATTAGTTTAAAGCTTCATCGGAAGCATCGCGCTTGGCTCCGATGGCTTCTTCCCCAGTTATCCACCGTGTGGAAGAGATTCCCAGTACGGTTTCACAGTCGTCTGAGTGTGGCGAGTACGGCTTGACGACACTCTTCTCAATTCTCATCGCAGCGTAAAATGATGCGGAAGTGGTCAATATGGGTAGAGGGAGAAGGGATTGAGGATTGTTTTTTCCTTGTTTTGGCCGATATTAATCAAACCCCAGTTGGGTATTAAAGAAAAAGTAACAAATCGGAGGCATGGATGGCTGGATCTCATCAACCCCAATGCATCCCAGGTCATGTGATATGCTTAATATTGGAAGGAGATGAAGACCCAAGGAAGACGAGGTGAGGAAAATCGACAACTGAATTGTGGAAGATACACACCAGGTGGGTCTACTGTGGAGGAGATTCCATGGAATACTTAATTGATTTAAAAAAGGGGTTTAGCATATGTAACTTGGCGTCATGGGAGGAATTTTTTAAGTGTCAATTTTTCAGTCTGGGCTCTCTGAAGCCTAGAATTAGCAGAGCTGTGAGAGGAGGGAAGGGGGGGAAATGGAAAAGCTGAAAAGGATTGAACGGTCAGGTAAAAGTCAATCCGTAGGTGGATGTACGAAAGCGTTTGGTGGGTTATTTTTCTTTGCAGGGTTCTCTAATAAAATCCCTTGAGGGGCGAGTCTTTGACGCGTTTTGGGGGTTTGCCAGACAGTGATGAAACAGCTAGCTTTGGCTCTCCGGGGATGTTACTTTCGCCTGTGTGTATCCCAATAACAGGCTCTCAAGTCTGACCCTTTATCAAGTCCCCGGAAGCTGCCTGTCAGCTGCATCCTCTGTTCCTTTCGAGGTTGGGCCATGGTGATTGCTCTGGTTTCTTTATTGCTTAAATGCCTTCATTTTAAATCAGTTTCAGACTGTGAAGAAGATGCCCGTTTTCAGTGGATGACCTTGTTAACACTCTTAATACCCTCCTCATCCTGAAGAGAACGAACTTCTAGTGGTATCTGAGCATGTGGGGGTGTGGGACAGAGAGCTGCTGCCGCTCATGATGTGGTGGGGGGGGGATCAAGAAGGAGCTTTTTCTCTGCTCGGGTCAAGCCTTTTAATGGTAATGGATGAAGATTGCCATGCAAGAAACAAGAGTATTCGCTGCTCATGACGCGGGGCCAGCCTTGCAAAAATGGAGCTTTATCTTTTGCAAAAGACGGAAAATGTTATTTAATGGAGAAAAATTAAACTTTCGGACGCAACGGGCACAACGCGTTGTTCAGAAACCTCTGGTGTGAAACTGAAAAAGACGCACCTGTGAGGAAGAAAACTGCGTCCGTCATGTGCTTGCTGAAATGCTGATGAGAACTTTGAATCCATGACAAGCTGTTTCAAGCCGTTGGATGTATTTGCGCACGTCGACTGGCAAGCTCGGACTGATACAGATTTGCTGGTTTTAATATATTCCTCCATTTGTTTTTACAGAAAAGCAGAAAGTTATAAGCGAAAACAAAAAAGGAAGAAGAAGAAGAAAGAAAAATAAAATTGTAGGAAGGGGGTAGCTCGTGGAAGTCAGTCTGGGACATGGATTTCATTATGTTAGAAGTTGAGGGCAGTGAGGAGTGCCAACCACTCAATCCAAGAAATACCTCATATTCCCTCAAATTCAGGGTCTGTATTTTTATTTTCCCATGGTCTAAGGTTGTGTCATTTCACTTGTTTTGTCTATAAATAGGATATAGTATTCAGCTCTTCTTCCCCGTCTCACATCAAGTCCTAGCTAGCTCGAGAACCAGAGAGAAGTCCCCCAATTAAAGAGGCCAAGAAAGGAGAAAAGAGCAGGAGATCAAGAAGAAAGGAAGATCGTATCACCACCACCACCACCCACAACATCTTGATCAGCATCGAAACAGATATCCATTCATTCAGTTTCTTGGTGATCTATCAGTCATATTCAATGGTGAAGATCAACAAAAACCAGCAGAAAAGCCCACGAGTTGTCGTTTGCACCGATCAGGGATCAGTGGCAGACAATAAGATCCAATCTAGGCAGGGTGGGGGCTCCAATATCTCATCAAGTGCTAATTCCTTAAGGAAGAAGCAATACAAGGGAGTGAGAATGAGGAGCTGGGGTTCATGGGTCTCTGAGATTAGAGCTCCAAACCAAAAGACCAGAATCTGGTTGGGTTCTTATGCCACTCCAGAGGCAGCTGCCAGGGCCTACGACGCTGCACTCCTCTGTCTCAAGGGCTCCTCTGCCTCCCTCAACTTCCCCAATATCACCACATCCAGCTTGAGATTAATCTCCCCGCCGATGACACCCTCCTCATGTCTCCCAAGTCAATCCAGAGAGTAGCTGCGGCAGCGGCGGCGGCACCTCCCTCGCCGCCGGCCACTCCGCCGCCGCCTCCTCCGTCCATGTCTTGCTCGTCGTCTTCCTCTTCCTTGTCGGACAACTACGAGGATATCTTCACTCCTGAGAGCTATTTCACCCAGCAGGAGGAGGAGACACTAGCGCTGCCGCCGCCATCACCCCAGTTGCCAAATCCGTGGATTGAATTCGATGAGCTACAATCCCCTAAATATGAACAAATGCCGAATATTACTGGGTACTGTTCGCTCTTCCCGCCGCCGCCGGTCAGTACCACGATCGACGAGTACGGCTACTTGGACGAAGAAGGTGGCGATTTCCGTCTCTGGAGCTTCTGTTGATCATTTAGTTAATATTACCATTGTACACGGATCTCATATTCATTGGTTCTTTTAATCATATCATTAAGTTCGATCATAGGAGAGATATATTACTGACAAGCTAGCAGCTGGATTCACTCCTTTTTTTTTTTGGGTTAAAATCCAATGAGGTTTATAAGTTTTTATTTTTTATTTTTGGGTAATTAATTCATGCAGTACCCATATCCATCTCTGCAAATTAAGGATCAAATGCTTCAACAAAAGTTTCTTTTCATCTGATAATTAAAGACTCGCAGACCTCAACCCGTACGTTTCAACTACTGCATTGAGAAATCTATTACAAAGATCTTGTGATATGATTCAACTAATTGCTTGAAGAAGTAATATTTGTTTTTCTTTAATGTTCGACTCAACAAAAAAAAAAAAAAAAAAAAAGAGAAGAGAAAATCTTAGTTAGTCCAATCAAAAGTTTGAAAGCGCGCATCTCAATTTTCTACAAGCGGAAGCACCCAGTAACACATGGCCCATGTGTTTGAGCACTTTGGTTTTTTCTTCCCTCTCTAGAAAGACACCAATTAAACGCTGCTTTTCGGTTCGGGAATGAAACTCAGCTGTCTAGCTTTACAAGAGAAAAAAAAACACTGCTTTTCGAGGTAGAAATTAACAAACAGTATTGTACTGAGTAAGTATTTTGGGTCGGAATTTATATATAAAACACTGATTTTGCACTACTAGTGGCCAGCTGAGGGGTGATATAAGTACCGTGGGTTTTTACTTCTAAGACTTTACATCCTTACTGGCTTCTACGATGCAGCTTAGTAAGAGATAAACCTGGAGATAAACTTGGAGACAAAATCTGTATAATTTTAGTTTTTTAATAAAATATTATCAATTTATTCTATGGGTAAACCTTAAACCCTAGATTTCCTCTTACTGCCGACTATGCAGTCACGTAAGGATGTAAAACCTCAAAATAAAATTAAAAAGTACTAATCAATATACGTATTGGTGACGGATGAGGTTGACCAAGGTTTGACGGATGGGTGCATGTTCAGTACTATACTCCTCTCCATGATTTTAAGGACTGGAAGTTTTGCATGTTCACGTGCATGCGGTGTGGGTTCGGGGCCTACCCACATTAAATCCAGCAGTCTGGAACAATGCACTTGGTATACATATTTCAACTCGGGAGATCACAATATCCGGTACTCGTCATCTCCATGAATTCCGTAGCTTTTTCTGTTGTATGATCAGTTGGTGGGATTGCCGCAGTTCTGAGGACACCCATGAGAGAGATCAAAGAGAAGATCAGATATATATAACGTCACAAAGATGGATGAGATCGATAGATCACATAGAGAGAGAGATCTAGAAAGATTTCATTTCATTGATCAAATTAGTACCCGGAATCGTGTCTTCTGTGCCTTTTTTTACTATGATAATTGTGAGACACGATTATCAATTGCGAGATACTGTTTTGTGGTTGAGATCAGTAAAAGAAACGTTTTGTAGGAGTTTGTACTTGTTTGGCATTTTACACTGAGAGACAAAACGATAAAGAGGGCCTGTTTTTTTTTTTTTTCTTCTTTCCAAGTACTAGCCAGTTCTGGACAGTGGTAAAAGCAGAGTAACGGGTACGTACGTACTTGCCCCAATGTCTCTTGCTCGACTGTCAACGAAATGGATTTAAATGGTTTGATCATATTTGATCGGTACTAGTACTATGAGTCAATTAATAAAGGACAATATTACTTCCCTAGTGTGACGTCTCCATATATATTATACTGAGAAGATATGATTTTTCAACAACCGCTTCATGACTTGATGGGTGCAATGTACAATATTTATGTGCATGCCAGCTTTACATTACCAAATTCCTTGTATTGCTCTCTGGGGTAGTACCTGTCCTTACTATGGCGTCCCTTTGCTGGGAACTTTCTCTTCAACCCCCCTCCCTTCCCTACAATATCTAAATAAGAATCCAAACAGTCTCATACCTTCAAAACAACTAAAAATATAAACCATTGTGAAAAAAAAGTTACCCATAAGTGATCAAGGAGAGGTCCCACTCCGGGGTTCTATAATTCTTATTTGGATTAATAATTTAGTGATTTTTCCATCGAGATTGGATTTTAATATCAATCTTTGCCTCCCAAATTTAATTACAAGAAAACTCCATTTGGAGTACTACCTGAATTTTGCTCCTTTCTTTCCTTCTGTCCTAAATTTAGAGAATTCTCTTTAACATTAGTTATGAAGCTAGAGCTAGTTTAGAAGGAAATTTGACAAATCATTGAGTTCAATATTGTATTTTTATTTTTATTTTTTTTGAAGAGATTGATCCCATTGCATGTGGGATTAATTAATACATAGGTTGCTACAATATACTTTGTTCTCGGGACTCGAACTCAAGACCTCCTTACAACAACACAGTCCTCAGTGTTACCACCGAACTATGCCCAACTTCACTAAGTTCATTGTATTTCAAGGAAGAATTCTCTGTAGGCTGTCGACACTATAGTTAATAAGAGAATTTGAAAGAAGGCAAATGTAGGTGTTATTATTTCACATAAAAATGAGTTTGAAGTGCAACAACAATCTCAAAAATTTGAAAGAAGGCAAATGTAGTTGTTATTATGTGCATGCCAGCTTCACATTACCAAATTCCTTGTATTCCTCTTTGGGGTACCTGTCTTTGCTATAGCGTCCCCTTGCTGGGAACTTTCTCTTCAACCCCCCTCCCTGCCCTCTAATATCTATAATAAGAATCTAAACAGTCTCATACCTTAAAAACAACTATAAATATAAACCATTTTTTTCAAAAAAAAAAAAAAAAGGTAGCCATATATAAGTTGATCAAGGAGAGGTCCCAGTCTGGGCTTCCATAAATTCTTATTTGGGTTAGTAATTTAGTGATTTTCCCATCGAGATTGAAATTTAATATCAATATTTGTTTGAAACCAAACGGGTCAAAAACATACTACTTGCATGGTTAATAGTAACAAATTCAACTCTATGTGATCGATAGACATACATGATATTTTATTGTAGTATTATTTCTGCAATATTTCAGTCTCTTCACTACCCAAATTTAATATTTACGAGTAAATTCCGTTTCTACTTACCATTTTATCTTTATTTCTTAAGGTTGTTTCAATGTGATTAACTAATTAAATTAATTATGCCTTTAGGCTTCTATCTAAGACTTAAATATTAGATTAAATTAATGAGATCATTATTTGGAATACTTTGTGAATTTGCTCCTTTCTTTGCTTCTTCTCTAAATTTAAAGTGCAAAAACTATCTCTGGGTCAAAAGCCCGTGCATTAAGGATGGGCTTCATGTACTCTCAAGGCTAGGCCGAAAGATCTGGGCCGTCGGGCTTTTAAAGGTCCCCGCTCTAGCGGGGCCCGCACGGCGCTGTTCTTAATTCCTGGACTGAGCAACCGTCGGCGTCGTGTTGGAGAGCTTTCCGGCACCTGGTTTTTTCGCTGTCGAACATGGCGGGTCACGGTGGGTACTTCTTCTTTTACTAGATTCGATCCAGTTTCAGGCTTACGAGCACGAATTGATGCGATCCGATTGTTTTCTTCTTGTTATCTTCAGGCGAAAAAGGTCGCCCCAGTAAGAAGCTCAAGTTTTCCGCCAAGGTTGAATGTAGCCCTTTCGGATTTTGAGTCTCCCGTTTTGATGCGCACGTATTCGTTTCTTTTCTTAATTTTGTCTCTTCATGGCAGGACGATCACCGAAATGCTGCTGCTGACGATGATCTGGATTACGCGGAAGATTTTGATGAAGACCGTCGTGAAGGTATTCAGGTGGTTTGTTTTTCCGTTGGTTAGTTACCATCCTTTCTCGAGCTGAAGGTTTTGAACTGGGCTTTTTTTTTTTGTCTCGAAATTTTGAAGATGAAAAAGAGCCGACGAAGAGGGATTTCACTAAGCTAGAATTGAAGCCCGATCATGCTAATCGCCCTCTGTGGGCTTGCGCTGATGGAAGGATCTTTCTCGAGACATTCTCCCCATTGTACAAGCAAGCGTATGATTTCCTTATTGCCATTGCTGAACCCGTTTGCCGGTAGATATTCTGCCTTCAGTTGTTCTTTTTCCATTTTTACATCGTTGAGTACTATTTCGTTTCTGTTTGATTGATCGTTTTCACTTGATTGAAAATTTTTGCGCAGGCCTGAGTCTATGCACGAATATAATTTGACGCCCCATTCCTTGTACGCTGCTGTCTCTGTTGGCCTTGAAACTGAAACGATAATAACCGTCCTGAATAAGTTATCAAAGACTAAACTCCCAAAAGAGATGATTGATTTTATCTATGCTTCCACTTCCAATTATGGGAAAGTAAAACTCGTGCTGAAGAAGAACCGTTACTTTGTGGAATCCCCATTTCCGGAGGTATGGGTCCTTTACCTTTTCTTCTATTGCATCTAGAAGTGAAATGACTTCGTGATTCATGTGGTACATGCAGGTACTGAGGACCTTGCTTAGAGATGACATCATATCTAAGGCACGAATTTATTCCAATGAGGTAATTTACATGTTTTTCTTTCTTTTTTCTTATAATACCTAATGTTTTTCGCTTTGATTGGTTCATTCTTTTGACATTCTTTTTGTAATTGGAACAAAATTTAGCTTGTCATTTGATTTAGAGGAAGGAAATTGTACTGTCTCATTTTAAATGTAGTGATAAACAGTTTGGTTGTAATCTGTAACCTGCAAACTGCAATTCTTTCAGAAATAAAGAGGCATTACTAATTCTAGCTTTTATATGAAAAAAGTAAAATTAATTTTCTGTTATAAAACATTTATAAAGTTAAAGTCTTTTGAGTTTTAGTTTGCAAATTTCTAGCAGCGATGTCCTTTGTTAAAAAAAATATCTAGTAGTGATGGGATTGGTTCTGTTTAGGCTTCACAAGGAAGTGATGCATTTTCTGTCAGCAAAACTTTGGGTGAAATTGAACATAGTGGGCATGAGGAGTTGCTCGACGGAGCTGATATTGCAGCTGCTGCTGAAGAGAAAGAAACCCATGCTTTTGAAATTGACCCTTCTCAGGTTGGCTAAACGATTGTTCAAGTTTATATAGTGAGTGCTTGTGTTAATTTATTAGTCTCTGATTACGCAATCTTACAGGTAGAAAATGTAAAGCAAAGGTGCTTACCAAATGCGCTAAATTATCCTATGTTGGAGGAGTATGACTTCAGAAATGATACTGTATGACTAGTTCCTTGTAAAACTTTATCGATTTTTGTCTATAAATATATTACAGATAATTAGTATTTAATTTATGTTGTATTTAATAGGTGAACCCTGACTTGAACATGGAATTGAAGCCTCAGGCACAACCCCGTCCATACCAGGAAAAAAGTTTGAGTAAAATGTTTGGAAATGGTAAAAATTTTCTTTTCAGAAATACTAAATTTTGTTTAAGATAAGAAACTTTAAGTGTGTATGCATGTTTTTAAGTGGTGAACCTTTTTCAGAGTTAGTGATTTGGGTGTCAGGTCAGTGGTTACATGGGGGGATTCGTCATGGGATGTCTTGGATTCAACTCTCCCTTGGGGCATGGAGCTAGGGCTTAATGCAAAACACTAGCATGCTATTTAAGAAAAAAAAGAGAAAAATGTATAGAAACATGAAAGAAATTACAGCAAAAATCCTTTGTAGATGTATGGGCCCCGCAACCTAAAATTTCAGCAAACAAAAAAAATCAACAGCACCTCTTATAAGAACAACAATTTTTTAGAGTAGTTTCAGTATGCAACTAACATTTCTAGAAAACGACAATTGTGTTGATGAATTAGCAACTTGGAGCTGATCAGGCAAGTGCACAATTTGAACCCCGGAAGACATTAGATAAAAAACTCCAGATTTGAATCTCCTAGAGGCAGTTCAGGCTGTAAACCCTACAGTTATGGCAGCAGTAAGGGAAAAAGCTCTAACCTTATGGATGGACAGCAGCAAAAATATCTAAAGAAATAAAGGAATGTGTTGCAGAACATACCACAAACTGTTTGAAGTCCAAGAAACTGAAGCTGACTCTGATACCATGTAATAGTGGAGAACAAGTGGTAGAAAGAGAGACTGAGGAGAGACTAGGGAGTGACCAGCAGAATGTGGCTGCCAAAGAGTTCTGATAGGGTATGAAAATTGACTACTATTTCTGTGTATTCAATAAATTAAGCGACTCTATGTCCAAAATACCCCTTTATATATACTATAAACCCCCCAGAATACTGTTGAAATCTCAGAAAAATTACATTATTGGAATCATAAACTAAAGACGTATAAGACTGGAATACAATCTGAAACTTACCGTGTACTCTATTATGCAAGATTACCAAACTTCTCTTGATGTTCGACAGGTATCTTATATTCCAGCATTATCTGTCAACTTAATTTTAGCAAGCCAGCAGCTTCATGTAGGAATCCTGAATGTGGCCTTTGATCTAACATGATCTGTCCTGGAACTTGTGAAATCAAGTGATCCGATGGTCCTGTTAAATCTTTAAGTAGGGTTATTATTGTGTGGAACTGTTATTATTGAAATTGATCCTCTGCAGAGTATTCATAAAAATGTCTTCACAAGATTAACAATTTCTGTAAATTGCCTAGCCTGAATATGGTACTGTATATCCACTGAATTTATGAAGGATGATTGTAGAATTTACTATGGTTGTTTTACAGTCAAGGCTATCATAATAAAGATGGTATTTGAAATGCCGTTGCAATTCTTCTTTTTAATTTAGCAGGTAAAACTTGATTCATTTGGTTGTGAAAATGTACTAATTTTCTATTTCCTTCTGTACCTTCACTTATAATTTTGGTAACAAGTTATAGAAAGTTCTATATAAGGTTCTAAGTGCTTCCAAATAACAGGCCGAGCAAGATCTGGCATTATAGTCCTCCCTTGTGGAGCTGGAAAATCACTTGTTGGTGTTTCTGCTGCCTCTCGTATACGAAAAAGTTGCCTTTGCTTGGCGACAAATGCGGTTTCTGTAGATCAATGGGCTTTCCAGTTCAAGTTGTGGTCTACCATCAGAGAAGACCAAATTTGTCGTTTCACATCTGATAGTAAAGAGAGGTTTCGTGGCAATGCTGGGGTGGTTGTGACAACTTATAACATGGTTGCATTTGGTGGGAAACGATCTGAGGAGTCGGAGAAGATCATAGAGGAGATAAGAAACAGGGAGTGGGGGTTGCTTTTAATGGATGAGGTACTTTCTTGTCTCTGGTCAAAATTCTGCCTTCTATCTTAATATGCTTATAATGGAGGAGAAAAGCAAAGTGGTACTAGAGCAGCAGTACCGACAAATAGAAAGACCAAAAGTAATTTTTTTTACGTGTGATATCTTATTAAAAAAGGTCTCCTCTTGGATCGTGTAGGTGCCTGATTAGTTGCCTGATAATACTACAGAAAGATTTTAAATTTGTAGTCCACTCTGAAAAAACTGAAATTGGATTAGTAATCTGTATTAGCCATGGCCATCACCTCTCGCACCCTGCAGATTCTTGAATAGCTGGTGTTCTTGAAAAAGTGCTTTGATGGTTGATCCTCATATATTCCCCCGCTTGTATGTCATCAGTTTTTATTCCTTACGAGTAAAAACAACTATGCCAAAAGAAAGTTCTTCAAGCTTCTCTTGTGTTTGATACACGTAAAAGAAGTGTTTGAACAACATTACTTGTCTGGATTTCTTTTTGCTACCGAAAATTTCACTTAAGTGGATAAAGGAATATGAAGAGTCGATGAGGGGTTTTCTGAAAAGCACTAGCTACAATAAAAAGCAGTGGCTGATGCAGGAGGGCCAGTTTCCCGGATCCAGAGGGAAGTGAGTTTTGAACAATAAAAGTAAAGTAATTAGCTTTCCTGAGGGGAAATAATGCATGGTGACATAATAGGAAGGCTCAAAGAGCATCAATTTCGTTAAAAGTTTTTACCAAGTTAACATGCTTACATGCATTTGAACCAGATTATTGGCTACTTCTTTTAATTTTTACCCACTTGGGATTTGCAGGTGCATGTGGTCCCTGCTCATATGTTTCGAAAAGTCATCAGTATCACCAGATCTCACTGCAAACTTGGACTAACTGGTCTTTTTTGAAGCCTAATTACTTTGCCTTCATTAAATGACTCCAAGTTATTCCAGAAACTTACTTCCGGACTTCTGTATTACAGCAACCCTTGTCAGAGAAGATGAACGTATAACAGATTTGAACTTCCTCATTGGTCCCAAACTATATGAAGCAAACTGGTTGGATCTTGTAAAGGGAGGGTTCATTGCAAATGTTCAGTGTGCAGAAGTATGGTGTCCAATGACAAAAGAGTTTTTTGCTGAATATTTAAAAAAGGAAAATTCTAAAAAAAAGCAGGTAATTCATTTTAGACTCTTGCTTTTACTCATCCAATTAAAACTTGTTATTTAGTTACTAAACACTTTTTCATGGATTTGGAAAAAAAATTCTTTCCTCAAATGTGATCAAATTTTTTTCTAGAACCTTACTGAGCAGTCCCCTCTTCTTTCAGGCTCTATATGTAATGAACCCAAATAAATTCAGGGCGTGTGAGTTTCTCATTCGTTTTCATGAACAGCAGCGGGGTGACAAAATAATTGTATTTGCTGATAATCTTTTTGCTCTAACTGAATATGCTATGAAACTCAAGAAACCAATGATCTACGGTGCAACTAGGTTTGTTTAAAATTTTTGTCTAGCTTTTACTTTTGTGTAACAATATATTTATTCATTCTCCTTTTGCTGTATTAACTAGTTTTTGTACTCAGCCATACTGAGAGGACACGAATCCTTTATGCGTTCAAGCATAGTCCTGATGTAAACACTGTGTTTCTCTCTAAGGTAATCTTGTCTGCATAGTTTGCTTCTGCTTGAGCCTTTGAATCTCTTTCAGATTTTTTTTTGTTGTTGTATTGAAATCAAAGACTTCTATTATAGAGAAATTTTGAAAGATGTCTACTTGATTGCAATTAAGAATTGAATGCATATAACTTTGTATTTTATCACTTGGGTCTTTGTCTTTGTGGTCACATCAAGGAAAGAGGAGAGGGGGAGGGGGGGGGAGGGTTGTTGTCATGCAAGGCTTTATATAGAATCAATTATTCAAAAAGTATTTCTTTTTAATATATCTTTCCCAGCCATTCTACACTTGTTAAAGTATATCTAGGGTTAATCTCTTCAACTGGTTTTCCTTTGCCACGGCTGACATTTGGCTACACTACCCTTTGATATTTATTCTGATTCTTTGTAGGTGGGAGATAACTCTATAGATATTCCTGAGGCTAATGTAATTATCCAGATCTCATCCCATGCTGGATCTCGGCGTCAAGAAGCCCAGCGACTTGGCCGTATTCTGAGAGCAAAGGTGGGTGTCCTTATCATTTTTTTATGTCATGGAACTTCTATATGACAGTTTGTTGTGCACATGAGACTTATTACATAGACAACGGCAGAATATGGACATGGACTGGATATATGTAATTTTTTAATGATGATAAAGAGGATTGCTTAAGAGGGTTCTCAAGAGAAGCAAAGAGTACCATGGTACACTGACTGATAAGAATATGCAATAAATTTAATATAATTTTTCAGCAATTTGTCTTTTTGAAATGTTTTTGTCAGCTACTATGAATAGGAAGCACAGGCTGCAATTTCTTTTTTTCTCTGTTTTTTTTTTTTGGTGAGAAAAGGGGCTTTTGATATGATATGGCTGTAAAAAATTTGTCATTTTGTTTATACCATATACCCATTCAACTTTGTAAAGATGCAGCTAAAGAACATTATGATGATAAATTCACACTGACTTGGATTTTTGGCTCAAGTGATCCAAAGGGGTTTCTAATGTGTTGTCTTGGTTTCAAGTCTGGGTATGGGTACGGAGAGTGTTTTCGTTGTAATTTCAGAAATCAATAACGATCAATTCAAACTATCTAATTAGATGTGTACTGTGCATGCATGTGTAATAAAAATATAAAAAGGGCTTCATTACCTCTTTTTGAAAAACTGCCTTCAAGTAGAATTATTTATCAGCTGCCTACTGGAACTTAGCTGTAGGTAAGCCTCTTTCTAGTTTGTCATTCACATCTCAAGATTTGTTTAGTGGTCTTTGTATTGCCATGTTTCTTTATCTCATCTGTATCTGACTATAGGGTAAACTTCAAGATCGGATGGCAGGAGGTAAAGAGGAGTATAATGCTTTCTTCTATTCACTGGTGTCCACAGACACGCAGGTGTAGTTGGCAGTTCTTCCTTACTCATTTGTTCAGGCACTGTTAGTTTTGTTTCTTGTATCATATGTTTTAGTATGTTTTTTATACTCTTTTATTTATTTTTATCTTCTTATTACACAGGCCTAATTCAAGTCATTTGATTGGATACAAGTTGTTGACTTTGAAAATTGACCTTTTGTAAACAGTTCACTCGATAATTACAACCAGTTGTTATACTTAGAAGAGCATGAATGGACTTGCTAGGCACTTGCACTTCAGCTAGTATTAATCATATTTACTTCTGATGCTATAATGTTATCATAAGCCTATTCGTTTTGATGCAGGAGATGTATTACTCCACTAAAAGGCAACAATTTTTGATTGACCAAGGTTATAGCTTCAAGGTACAATGTCTGTCCGTGCAAAACAATTACTTGAATCATAAGAGGATTATGAAACTAGCTTTCTGTGAGAGTATGGTTTCACTTTAAGGGAATCAGTGGATTATTATGAATGTTATTCATGAGTGACAAATTGGAAGTAGAAGAAATGCTTATGATAATGGCCTGAGAAGTGGATGCCAGGACCTGATTAAATACATCTTTCCTTTTGTTATTTGATATCGAAGTTTTAGATGCTTGCGAGGCTTGCCGAAGCATAGGAACTTCTTCCCATTGTAATGGCCTGTGATTCTCTTGTTGATAAGTCCTTCCCAGTGTTATGGTCTGGGATTCTCTTGTTGATAAGTCCTTCCCAGTGTTATGGTCTGGGATTCTCTTGTTGATAAGTCCTTCCCAGTGTTATGGTCTGGGATTCTCTTGTTAATTGTTCTCCCTCTTTAATAAAATCCTGAAGTTTTATGGAAGTAAAGAATTTCTTTTTACACCCTTATTGCTTGTTTGTGGATGTGCAACTGATGAAAATCATTATAGATCATTACAAGCTTGCCCCCACCTGATACTGGACCTGAACTCAGCTATCATCGGCTTGATGATCAACTGGCACTTCTCACTAAGGTTTCTCCTGTCACTATCTTAATACTTTTTTAAGTGTATATATTTTAACTCATAAAAGTGATTCTACGGAGTTCTTGATGTGGTTTCTATCACAGGTTTTGAATGCCGGTGATGATGCAGTTGGTTTGGAGCAATTAGAGGAAGATGCAGATGATATCACTCTCCTTAAAGCCCGTCGATATGTGGGCTCAATGAGTGCAATGTCTGGTGCAAAGGGCATGGTCTACATGGAGTACAGGTATTATTTTCCCCTTTCTTAGTATAGGGCTATTGTTATAGTCCACGGGTGACTCAAGTTTGGGCCTGTTGACCTTTATTGATATGCTTAGGCATATCCTGCTTTTTTTTGGAGTACTATTGATAAGTGCTATGAGATTAATGTTTTTACCAGTTGAAGTTATTTGTTTCATGCTGTCCAATTTGAAATGACTCCCAGTAAATGGGTTTCTACCACTTACATTCTGTTATCAACCATTAGTTTTGCCCTTTCGGTTTGTTTAGCCTAAGAAAGGTATTCTTTTTCAACAGCACTGGACGTGGCAAGCAGGTTGGGCACAACCAGGTGAAAAAGCCAAAAGATCCATCCAAAAGGCATCAATTGTTTAAGAAACGTTTTGGTTAATGTCATCTGGGGATTGAGTGGTATGTACTGCTTTGGACATCGAGAAAATACTAATAGAAGTTCATATTGTTAAATCATGTGTGCGTAGTACATAGCAGTTGTCTTCTAGCAAACCATAGCCAGCGAATCGTCATTTAATCAATGCTTATTACATTCTGCCATTTCTCACCTTGCAGGGGAAGATGGTAGCTTTATCTAGGTGCTTGTTTCTTAGTGCCAGTTAGTGATCTATGTTGGATGAAGTGAAGAGCCTTTGCCTAATGAAGTCCACAACGGCGGCCACTGGATAAGCAAACTTTCCTATCTATTTCAAAAAGGTTACTGGCCTACAGATGTCGATGTTATCATGCGTTAATGAAATAAAACTTGTTGTTTCACTAGACGCCCCTTTTAGGAATAATGATGTGTCATATATTGTAAGTTAAAAAGTTGGTATACAGCAGTACCACTCTTTTGTTCTTAAAATTTTGCGTGCTTGGAAAATATGGATGAGGACGAGTACGCGGAAGATCAAGAAATGATATCTATTGCAGTATGAAAGCCCATCTTTTCAGATACTGGTGCAATCATTGTATGTGCCCTTCATGTATCTTTCACTTCTGTTAGCCAAGTTAATCAGGCGATCTTCAGTGATTGCAGCGATATGACAAGTTTGAAAATCTTTTACCCCACAGTCCTGCAATTCTAATTCTGATCACTTTCTCCTATCATGCTTTATCCGGTCCGGGTAACTAGACCTTCGAAAATACCGAGTGTCGTCAGGACTCCGGAGTGAGGGCTTCAGCGCTCACTGTAACTTGAAGCAAAAAAAATCAAGCTTGGAGCAAGGAGCATAAAGAGGGAGATGAGTGCAGCTTCTAAGCTCCTTTCCCTCTTTTATGTCCTTTTTCATTCATAAGAACTTAAAAAAGGGGACATATGGTAGAAACAAGAAAGCCTTTGAAGGAGTCTCGACCTCATTTGCTGTTCTTGACTCGCTACTGCTTCTTTGCTTTGTTATCGAAGTCTCAATAGACTGGAGCAAAGTGTTTATCTTGTCCGGATCACCGAAGAGGAGTTGGTGGAGTTCGCTGCTGAACTGCCTGCCAGGGAGGAGCACAGTATCATCTGCAATATCCACCTTTGCGTGTCCGTCTGTGATAATACCCGTATCGTAGTTGATTAGGGTTTTACGGATACGAGGGTTTTAGCAGGAAACCTGCAGTCTGATGACCGCTAAGAAGCCTGGACATCAGATTCGCACTGCGGAACCCAGCGAGGCTTGATTCAGGCAACTTGTTTGGGGGCTCATGTTGGGAGACTGAATGTTGAGCAGGGCGAGATTGATCATATCCAGGCGGCGGTACAGATGGTTTTCATCTTCCCCCCTCCGCCATCCAGAGGACGAAGGAGATTGGGTTTACTCTTCGGAGTGGTGGGGAACGGAATCGGGCGGGCAGACCGTCTTCCTCTCGAATTCAGATAAAGGAAACGGCGTTGTCTCCGTGGTGGCGTATCCTTGTTCGAGACCGGATCCAAGCCAGTGGCGAGCAGCGGAGGAGCGGCTACAGCAAAAGTACGCCAAAGTGCATCCCCGAGGTGAGAGTGCCGAGTTTCAGATACTTGGCTACCAATGGCGTGTTCTTCGCTTCAACGACATCACTCGCCAAAGCACGGCCAAAGTCATGGCTGTTTGCAAGAAATCGGATCCGGGCTCGCTCTTGTTGATGCAGCAGCCATACTGCTTGGCCGTCCCGTACATTAAAAGTATGATCTCGGCAGGAATGGCAGCATTGGCGTCGAGGTTTGATCTGTTAAGCGCTGTTAAAGGGCGAAAACCTATTCATATTTTGTGCATTGGTCATGGTGGTGGAAGTCTACCTCTGTTTTTAGCCAGTAAAATCTCGGGTGCAATCGTCCATGTCGTAGAAATCGATCCTGTTGTCATCTCGGCTTCAGTTCGAGCAATGGGTTTTCCTGCTTCTGCTCTGAAGGGATCACCTCATGACCCCCTGAAACTGAGATTGCTTCTAGGATGCTCTGGGATGGTATCCATGAGCGTCTCTTTCTCTATGAAGCAGATGCTGAGCATTTCATCATCAACAGCAAGAATGTCTACGATTTGGTGTTTGTAGACGCGTATGATGGAGAAGACATTTTCCCCTGGAAGCTCTGGGATCCCCGTAACGCATTTCTTGAAGCCCTCAGAAGCCATCTTCATCCACAGCACGGGACTGTTGTAGTCAATTTACACGCAGATTCTGATGGTTTCAGTGTCACAGAGGACCATGTGGTACCTCTGCTGCATCATGTTCTTCCCATGGGAAAATATGTCTCTAAAGTTTGCAGTGCTTACAAGGATGTGCTGTTGGGGAAGAGAGAGGAATCCGGGCTGGCTTTCACTGTTTCAGTTCCTTGGCTCTGCAACATATCTCTTGTTGTTAGCAACTGTTCTGCACCTGATCAGGGTCGACGGGATTTGCTTTTGAGTGCTCTGTCATCCAGAGCGAGTGTGGTTGAGGCTGCTCTTGATTTGCCATTCTCCTGTTTACAGTATATTAAAAGAGGGGTTGTTGTTGTGGATTAGTTATTGAGGCTAAGAGTTGTTGTAATCTTGCTGATATTTGCTTCTCTGATTGTATGAGCAAGACATTCTCTAAAATTCCGAGAATGCTCTTTGTTTATTGGATTAACATATAACATTTTGTTAAACAATTATTATTTCAAATTGAAACCATTAGGGGTCCAAATGGTTAGTTTTATTAACAATTATATTCTTATATATAAGTTCAATTAATTAATAGCAATCTATTTATTCATTTATGATGAATTAGTAATTTAGTATACTTAGGACAAATGTGCTTTTTAACTTAATTAATTGGTATAACAGATTCTAGTAGTCCAGCGTGACTGTAGAACGAACTGGGTAAAACTTACATCCCTGTAAGCTTGTCATATGGGCCAGATAATGGGCTTCAAGGGGCTTTATAGGCGTAAGCATTTATCATCTCAATCCAGTACTTCCCTGGGTGTGATGGAGCCTTGCGAGTGTCACTGGCGACAGCGGTCTTCCGCCGTCTGAAAACTAAAACCTCCTCTGAGGATCGCCCTGACGTCTCCCTCCCTCCGACGTACTTCCGGTGAATTTGTCGACTGAGGAGAGAGAAGAGAATGGGCTACTGCAAGGAGGATTTGCTTGCCCGTTTGCAGGTATTATTTTTCTTTCCACCTCTTGCTTGTGATTGTTTTGGTTTGCATAAACAAACTCGTTGTGTTTTTTTCACTTCGATGCCCTGTGCCCAGATACGGTACTGATGTTGGCAATGACCCTTAGTAACTATTTTCAGTTGTAATTTATTTACACAATGGAAATTATGTCACGCGGTTATAATCGTATCAGAGATTAATGGCGGTGGTTCGCTTTTTTTGCTTTTTGAGAAGGGTAAACGAGTTCTCTAATTTGGCTGTAGTTGTTTTGAGTTCTTTTTCTGTTAGAATGTATCCTACTTTTCGGAGGTTTGCCATTGGAAATATGTTAAGAAAAAAAAAAACTGAGAGAGTCAAGGGAAAGAAATCCGCTTTACTAAGAAACCGACTAAACTATCCTTGCATTCTATTGTGTATTAAGACTTCAACAGAAGAACTTGTATCTTTTTATTACATCTAATAGGCTAACCGTATGAGTACATCAGCTAAAGGTGTTACATTGTCAAATATGCACATTTTGCAAATCGTGTTTTGCAGTGCTCATATTGAAAAATGACACCTCTAGCTACCTATATTAATAAAGAATGTCAATCAATCATCCAATGGATCTACCTCAAATGATATTCTTCTTCTTCTTCTCTTTTGAGGAAGCTTGATTGTAGCAGGGAATTTAAGGTATTTAACAGATGAAGTTATTGTTGTGACAGTTTAGGACTGACCAGCTTACTGTATTGCATTTAGGAACTGCAAATTGAATATGCCATCTGTGAGCATCCAATTGTGCTGACTGTTGAAGCTCAGGTAAGTTACTGTCATTGTTTTTATTTCTCTTATTTGCCTTATATTATCTTACTAGTTCAAAACACAATCAGTTAGATGTAATGAGCTAGTTTAAACTTTTTCTTGGAGCAGGCAAAGCATGTTGGGCATTTAGGAGGCGTGCTGAGTAAAAATTTGCTCTTGAAGGTGAGGTCAGAATTTGAGTACTAGTTACTGAATACCCTAATGCTGCTTCATCTTTGTCTGGTTCTTGTGGATGAGGAGCGAAGAACTTATGCCTTGTTAAGTATCAGCAGAAAAGGAAATTCATTTAGTAGAAGTTTTGTTGGATTTTGTGATGTGGTAATTATCTATCTACTTGTTAATGGACATTGATCAAGAAGAAAAAGATTATTTGTTATAATGAATTGATGGAGTGCATTCTATACTGCACAAGCATCTGCAATGTAAGGTAATCATCAACTTGTTTGGAATAGCATAGCCAATAGTATTCCTACCAGCTGAAGGCAATCACATGAATATTCTCTGCTTATAACATATTTTTAGGCTTTCTTTCTACTCCTTTTTATATGTGTAAGTGCTCCTTTCTTTTTGTGTAATACAGGACAAGAAACACAGATTTTATGTTGTTTCTGCTCTTGCTGATACAAATGTGGATTTAAAGGGTATATCTTAATTGTTTGTTTGTATCAGTTTTTTTTTATCATAATTAACTTGGAGAATTTTGCTTATGCTTGTGTTTCTGTATCCTCTAATGTTAATTCACTCTTCTATGACTTTTCATTTGAACAGTTTTGTCTCAGAGACTTGGTTTGGGAAAAGGTGGTTTGCGCATGGCTCCTGAAGAAGCTCTGCGAGAATTACTTCAGGTATGCCTGTTCATCAATGTTGGTTGGCAATTGCTTCTTAAATATGCAGCACATTGGACCAATGAATTCAGTTTAGAATGCTTTACGAATGTGAAGGATCACAATTAATAAGATTAAAAGAAAAATTCTTTGAATGCTAAGTTCATGGGAAAACTATTTTGAGCTAAAAACTTCACTCAGTAACTACAAACACATTTAACAAGATACTACTGAAGAAGAAAAGATCATACAGGTGGGAATTTTCATGCATGTATTGGACTGGGCTTATTGCATGTGAGGAAGTGCTGGAATAAAATTGTTCAGTCTGGGCTAATATCTTTTTAATCTTAAAGCCAAAAAAAGTAACTTTAGCTCTCAATTATCTACCATTAAACTTCAGTTCCTAAATATTCTCTAGCTGAACTTAGCTCTAAATATGATTAAATTACACAAATCTAATTTAGATTCCTCATTGATCAAAAGACAGTTTTCTTTTTGTAGAATAAACTCAGACTTTAGATGTTAGCATCCTTATATATTGTATTACAGTTCATTCCTATGACTATATAGGTTAGTCCGTTTTTGCTTTTTGGTTGATGAAAGTATTTTACTTCATCATGTTTTTGCAGGTGCCATTAGGATGCGTAACTCCTTTTGCCTTAATCAATGAATCTGCTCGGTATTTTCATATTGCTCACTCTAATTTAAGTCTTGTTTATTTTGTGATAAAAACTATTTAAACATCTGTGCAACTCATTGCTCATTAAGTTGTTGTTCGTACTTCGTAGATACCCACCTCATCCTACTTTTCTGAGATAGATGTGAACTTGTGTGTTAGCTTACTGGTAACAAAGGGGTTTGAAGTGGGAGACCTTGGGTTCAAGATTCCAACGGGAATGATTAAGGGTATCCATGCAAGCATGCAATTGCACAAAAAAATAAAAAAAAAAAAAAAAAAAAAAAAAAAACGAAAAAAAAATGTGTGAGAGATGTTGTGTTAGGCTTTCTCCATGGTGATTTACTGTTTTTGCCTTTCTCCTTAAATATGGAGGTTCATCCAACCCTTCTGTCTTATAATCTTTGGATTATATCATGTTGAGGACTCCCTGAAATATACTTTGAAGATTATTTAGATTCAGTGTTTTGCTGATTGGAGATCTGACTCCTTTGTTTCTTGCTCTTGAAGAACTGTTTCCTGTTATTGGATCAAGGATTCAAAGCCCAAGAGCGGTGCTTATTCCATCCTCTCTCAAATGACACAACCATGTGTAAGTTTGAGCTTGTTTCCTATTGGACTCTTCTCTTTTGCTATTAGGCACTGTTGTGATTTGCTTTTAAGTAATATTTTTTTTTCATTTTTCACTTTGCTTTGGCACCAAGTTATTAAATCCAATCCAGTCACGAACTGGGTAATGTGGTAATTTGTTGAACTGATTAAAATTTTTAAAATAAAAATAAGAAAGTAAAAGCTGTTTGTGGGAGTCCCTTGACCGAAGGGAGCTGGGGTCTTTTGGTTTATATGTTGGCAAAGTTTTGCCGCCTTATGTATAATATTATTTTTTTTGAAGAGGTTGTTTAGTAATTCATTCAAGAGAATTGAGAATACATGGATTACATATCAGCTTGGGGTGGGGGCTCCCTCTCCTCAAACTGAGGAAGAGACCCTTCCTAGCTAAGGTATAGCACAAGAGTTGACCGATCTTGGAACATGGTTCCATTGACAGTTAAGTGTACTTCCTAGGTGCCATATTTCTCTAAAGTAAATTAAAAGCCTCCATGGTGGTGCTGATGATTTGTTGCACCAGTTGATAACATTCAAACAGTCCCCTTCAACTTCCAAACTTCCTTCTAGCTTCTCAGCAAATATCCTCATCCCTTGTAGCACCAGTTGAAATGGTCCAGCATAGGAGAGGATAGTTATCTCCTCATGGTTTCTAAACCCCCTCCCCCCTCCCAAAGCTAGCAGGACCAGGATTCCCCCGTGAGGATACATCAACATTTAGTTTGATGATTCCAGAGCTGGGGGTTTCCAATTTGATGCAGTTGTTGCTGACTGATTAGTGGCTAGCCCGGCAAGCCTTGGCCATGCAGATCTAAGGCTGGCACTTTGAGATTCCTGAAACTTCAATATAGAGTTTAACCAATAGGTTAATGAATATGTGAATATACACTCCATGTGCTTCTCTCTGAAAATTCTTTTATTCCTCTCATCCCTCAGCACCTAACATGATCTTGCCTCTTTCTGGCAGTGAGCAATTTTTCCAGTTTTCAATATAGGATGGCAAGTCTTAATTAGGTGGGGCATCTATTCGAAATAGATTCCAGAAAAAAAAGACCAGACTTGTTGAGCAAAAGGACATTGCATCATCACTTGATTGATAGTCTCTATATCATTCCCACAAAAGGAACACATCATAGAGGGAAGGGTCATTCCTCTTCTCGTAAGTTGCTCCTTGGTGAGGAGCTTTTGATGTACTAGAGCTTGGCTTCCAAATGAGCCTATCCTCACTGTTGTCCACATAGCTTGCTTATCCCTTGAGGTCGTCATGTAGTGTCTCTCATTCTCGAGGGTGACTCCAACAGCATCATTTGTTGTCATTCCCATTTGTCTTCAGCTCATTGGAGGTTTCTTTTGTTATTAGGGAGGTTTTTGAGTTCTCTGTGGAGCTTGCTTATAGTTGGATTTATATTTTGGGGTCTGCCAACCCTTATGAAGAATTATTGTCTCGATCTGATTTCTTGTTGTAAGCACACCCTGAGTGTATATGTTTGGCTTTTGGTTTTTTAAATAGAATCACACTTTAAAAAAAAAAAAAAAAAAAGAACATTAACCTAAAAATATAGAACAACATAAACTGGAACATAGACTCAAGTGGCAAACCTTGGACAAAGACACCAAGCTCTCCTTCGTGACAAGTAGTAACAAAAGATAAAGAAAACAGATTAAGGGGGAGAGAAAAGAGCCTCTTCCCCTGAAGGGGCCTCTTCCCCATTAGTTCTAATGAAAAGGGAGGCTGGTGCCCCTCCTCTGCCCCCAAATTGCTTGGGAATGAAAGAAGACTCTGCAGGTCTTAACTCCATAACTTTTCTAATACTAGTAATAAGATGGATGTGTACAGTCCAGTTTAACTGTTTAACCTGGCTGAGTTAGACAAAATGTTAGCCTTCCTCCAATTATGCACATAAGATGTCCCTGACAAGACCCTGAATTTGGCTGACCCTGGTTCAACTTCCTGGTCCTCTAAAAGTTTGACTCATTTATTACTGTTTACTATGCAATGTTTTTTTGTTGAAGATAATGTAATTTAGAATATATTTTATAAAACTTTAGGTATATTTTCTCTAGTCTTTTTTTTTTTTTTTTTTATTGGAGGAAGGTGCTGATTTTAAAAAGAAAGAGAATATAGAGGGCCCCAAACAAAAATGAGGGAAGGAAAATCCCCTTCTAAGGAATAGAGTCAGCCACAGAGTTGGCTGACCTAATAAATGACCAGAAAAAAGAGAGAGAAGATAACAAGTCCATGATCTCGAAGTAAGTTGAGAGCGCCTCCAAGGAGGGGGTGGCATCATTATTCAACCAGCCAATTACATTTCTAGGTTCTCCTTCAACTATGAGAGGTCCCAAGAATCTCTTGCTGAAATTACGCAGCCCATGCAAGAGCCATAGAATCTTGATGAATGTTGAATCTGAGAGCCTGATTGGTCCACCATAAGATATAACTGTCCCCTCCAAGTGATTCCTAAAGACTCCACCAAAACCAGGCACTGGGTTGTTAAAGGCTGTTCAGCTTTCATTGGTTTTTTTTTTTTTTTTTTGGAAATCCAAGCCACCATGAGCTTAGCAGGCTTTACAATGGAGCCAGCCCCCACATCCATATGATGCACATTGAAGTGCCATTATCTTGGAAATCTTTGATGTTACACAACCAGAAGATGATCTTTCTTATGGGGGACTCAGCCGCCAAAGTCCAATTTCTAGCCTGATTCTGAAATATGCAGGAACTTCTCTTACACCAGATTTCTCTACGGAGGTATGCAAATTGTCCATCATCATACTCCATCTACTAGAAGATTCAATCAGAGTTTCTTAGATGGAAGGAGTTCCTCCAAAGTTCTTGGCCAGCAAGTTCCCATTCCAAGCAGCCCCATCACCTTACTCCATTTTTTCCAAGTGAAGTGACTGAGTGGAAGCAGGTTCTCGACCATTTCATCTTCCTTGTTGCAGAGAAAATGGGCTGGAAGTCTCTTGAGTACCATGCCTCTGCAAGTTGCCCCTTATGAGAGTATTTGTTTGTCAAGGCTCTCCATCAAAAGAATTTAGTTGTGGAGGGAGCAGAAATCCCACTCTAGAGATTGACGACAAAGGTTGGGTGCAGGAGAGAAGTTTGTAGCTGGAGGCTGCCGAGTAGAGCCCTTTAGGATATGGAGCACAAATTTAGCAGTCCTGGATTTGCTGGAAGTGTGGACTGACTGGTTGAAAATGCTACAAGACTAAGATCAGCTGCTTAGGGATCTTGAGGTTCGCTTATGAAAAGGTGTGACCAGTTCATGCAGGGAGGGTGATAGCTAATGATGGCACGGGCAACTGATAGTGACTGATTGCTGGCCACCTGGTATAATTCTAGGAGTGAACGTCTGAAGATCAGTGTCACCATGCAAGGAGTGATACCAGAAAGACATTCCTGCCATCACTGACTTTGAAATGCATGTCCTGCCTCAAAATATGAGATTGTATTCTGCCTTCTAGCATATAATAAAAAAATGTGAAGATTGTCTAAGCTTTATTAAAGTGAAAACTAGAATGGGTGTACCTGTTATATCTTCTTTGAGTTTGGGCTTACTATGACTGAAAATAGGAAAAGGAAGAAAGAGGAAGTTCAAAAAAGCCTTTTATTGTTCAAAGAATAGAAAATAAGGAAAGTAAGGAAACAAAGAAGGTACTACTATGAATCCTTTGAATGTATTACCATGAACACGTATAAGAAACGTGCTTTGGAGAGCTTAAGACTGCCTACTGGGCCTGTGAACTATTTGATCATATGAAACGTTACAATGCCTGTACTGAAGTTAAGTAGGTTTTGTCAAAATCTGTTATATGCCTCTAATAAACACTGACTTGAAGTCAAGTATCGTAATTCGTTATTTCTGTTGTTTAGTCTGAGCTTGAGTTCGACCAGTGTTTTGGCCTAATATAGAATTGAAGAGTTTGAAAGAAAGCACTCAATTTAACTGGCAGAGGGTTTATTTTGGAATTTTTACATGGCATTTCCTTTTGGATGTTCGGTTTCATTATGTAGTATTTTATATTTCAAGTTTCAGGCATGGTTCATCTTTGTTGTGTACCTTGGTCTTAGACTTGGTGAGATATCAGTTGTCACAATGATATTTGAACTTATAATTTTACCTGTTGTCTTTCTTTCCAGCCTTGGCAGCTCGTGGTCTTGACAAATTTCTGGTTTCCATTGGAGTGCAACCTTCATATGTTGATTTGGAGGTGATATATCAGAGGCATTTTGCTAATGATTTACGCTCAGATTGTTAAATACTGAGGGTGATTTTTTTAAGTAGGCTAATCCTGTCGTAGGGAAGGACCAACCACCAGATCTTTCTGCTTTTGTACCTTCTGAAGCACGTGCTCTGCCAGATCCAGTGGAGAAGAAGACTACAATGCAAATTTCATCTGACAACCGTGCTAAATCAACCAAAGTTGTAGGTACTCCACTTCTCTGAAAGATAGTAATTAATGCTTGAGTGCTGGCTGTGTTTTCTATACAAGAGCCGATTGTTTTAGAAGCTAGCTTGAGTCAGTTTGCTATGGTGGAATTAACAGCAAAATACTCTCTTCCATCCCAACATTAGGATTCAACACAACTGTTCAATTTGGAGGCGACATGGTAATCTTCAGTGAAGGAACCATGCTGCAAATTCAGAGGCTGAAGGCTGCACTGCATTGATGGAGATAACCACTGGATAGAAAATTAATCACAGGAAATCCTACTTAGTTGGGATAAACATGCCTTAGAACTGGACAATGCAGCAAGGGATCTGGGATGCTCGGTTGGCTCTCTATCCCTGGTCCATCTTGGTCTCCCTGTTTTTCAAGGTTGGCAGTAGAAACAATTATGGGATCCAACTCTAGAAAAACAAGGAGTGGGTTAGAAATGTGGAAAGGGAAACATCTCTCCAAAGCGGTGCAGCTCACCGTCCTCCAATCAGGCCTACATGGTATCCCCCTATTTGCTCTCATTTATTTAATGCCCTGTGGGAGTTGCAAATGAGGTTGAGAGAATTATGCGCTAATTTCTCGGGAGAGGAGCTAATAGTGAATTCAAACACCATTTAGTCAAGTGGGAAATGGTATGCTCACCTAAAGCTTTAGGTGGAATTGGAGTAAGGAGAATACAACATTTCAATGAGGCACTAATACTTGAATGGTGCTGCCCTCCAGCTTTGGGCTTTGTGAGAAAGCTGGAATACCTGTGAGATCCCTGTCACTCCCTATCACCTATTTGGAGGTAACTCGATAAACAATGGAAGACATTCAGTTCCATGATTAGATTTCTCCCTGGGAAAGGGAACAAAATTGATTCATGGCATGATATTTGAATTGTTGATAGACCCCCAGGTTATTTAGAGTTGCCTTCTTTGAGCCAGTGATATCTGGCTCTTTGCTTCGAAAAAATGCTATCGTGATGATTTAATTGATGCAGTAGTTGGGTCGAGGTTCCTTTATTGATGAATTCTCCAGTGGACAGGTGCCTGCCTTCTTCAAAGCGATGAAGCCCATCGATGTGAAGCTGAAGCAATCTACCTTCTATGATTTTTTTATTATTTCAGAACTGCGATTAATTCCAAAATTCTTGCAAGCATCTTATAGTGTTGTGTTATCCCTTTTAAAAATAAAAAGTCATTTGTCCATCATAAAGCTATGTTTTTTAATATTTTCCCTTCTAAATTACAATAGCCATCACCGTTATGAAATTATTGTTATGACAAACATCTATTGCACCATAGCAAGCTATATGTTTTTTTTTTATGTGATATGTGTTTAGTTTACTCATAAATTGTTGTTGACTTATATGTTTTGGTAGGAGTTAATTATTTATATTTTTTGTTTTTATTTATCTTCAGATCTAGGAAAAGATGAGGTGCATTCTGTTGCAGCAAAAGGTGCCCTGCAAAATCCCAGAAGGGGCAGCGATCCATTAGCTTCTGTTACTGATGTAAAGAAGTTTGTGGATGATATCATACAGAAAACATCCATGGCTGTCCTCTCAGTGGTGAGCATGATGGCTTTGCATAATCTTTGTTTCTGGAAATTTAGTTTTTTCCCTTGAATGTAAAGCTCATGGTATGGAGAAAGTTTAAAGTATGGAACTTTCTTCTGTTTTTAAGGTAAACATGGAGTCCTCAAAAGAGCCCAATGATCAGCTTGGACAGCAGGTCTTAGATGGTGTTAGGAAACGTATCAGTTTGGATTTGGAGAGCTTTGCAGTAAGTATTAGAGTTTATGCTACATAGTATCCTTTCTGTGTCTTTCTCCTTTCCATTTATCACTCGGTATTGACTGCGTTTAGCTTTTTCGGGCCCAGATGATTTTCAAGAATGCAGCTTACACACAAGGGTTTCATTCAGGCAGAGAAAGTGCATTGAAGAAGTAAATCTTTAATGCATCGACATATTGATGATAAATTATATTTTGAGATTGAATTTATTGTATCAAGAACTTACCTACATTCTATATCTTGTAAAATACTATTTTACTCTTTAGTAATTTATTTAGTTTCCGCAAGGTTCAAGTTGCCTTGTAACAGTTCCATTTAAGAATTTTGATTTGTTTGGACTTGTGGCTTGGAAGAGCAAGAAACAAAATCTTGTGGTAAGATCTCCTTCTAAGGCAAATTAAAGGTGATGTTGCATTTTAAGTTAGCTACTATTGGTCAAGTTAGTCCTGGTAGAATATTTCTTGGCTATTGATAATTTGATATACAAATGGAGTTGAAGTATGACAATGAGTGTATCATATTTATCTCTTATAAATGGTATTTCATGACTGGACCAAGCATATTGAAGTGGATAGTCATTGTAATATCGAAGTGTTAATTATCGGAAGTTGTGAGTCCACATGTTTGCACAACTAATAAGTTTGGTACTTTTAGCAAGACTCTTAGCAGAAAGTCATCTTTGTTCCAAGCTAAGCCTTCTACATATCTATAGTCCAACTAGGTGATGAAGTGCTGAATATCGGTGTGGCTCCATTGATATATAATAAAGGAAGACAATCAAAACAAATGAAATCGAAGATGCCACAAATTTCTCATAGTATGACATCAATACATCCATTGATGGAATTGTGAGGGCGTAAATTTCCTCTATTGCCATTGATGGATGAATTTCTTCCTTTATGCATATGGAAGTCCGAGTCTGTAATTTGTGTATGTTTCCACTTTTATTAATCCTCCCTTAAAGGGCATTATTGCAATTTCTAATGCTTCATTTTAAGGTTAATAAAAGTTACAGATTGATCAAAGACCCTACTAAGCCTGTTTCTCGTATAGTTTCTCTCTCTCTCTCTCTCTCTCTCTCTCTCTCTCTCTCTCTCTCTCTCTCTCTCTCTCTCTCTTTCTTCTCTTTTCTCCAACTTAAAATACTACTTTCACAAGACCTTTTTAGTTGTCAAAGGAGGTTCTTTTTTGGCTCTTTTTTTTTCTCATTGAACAGCTTAGGGTGAAGAATAGTAAAACTTAGTGAAAAAGTTCTTTCAAGCCTTTCAATTATTAACTAATGTTCTCTCATGGAAATTTTTGTGATAGTGATCATGTTCAACAATAATTATCTAGATTTCACATTGCGAAGCGTTTTGGAGGGATTATTCTATTACAAAAAGATTTTTCTCTCATGGAAAATGCAATTTCTACTTGTTGTTAGCTGACACGTGGTAGTTTTTTCTCTCCGTTAATGATGAATTGATGGTCCTTTCCGTCAGAGTGACAATTAGAGTAATCAATGTAATGACTCTTTATATCTAGAAGAACATTTTCTATAAAGCGACAATCTTTAAGTCAATTCATTTCAGCATTCGAATCAGAGTCAAAGATTTCCATGATATCAGCTGCTTCATATATATCAACTCATGATTCATGTAATTATATAATGTATCAAAGAAGATTTAAGACATGTCCAATTATAAGTGTGAAAAAGTTGGGTGTGAAAGGGTGAAATGAGAACCCACTTGCAAAGTCATGAAATTGGATCAGATGCACCAAGGCACCGATATTAAAAGGCATATATGCAAAGGTAAGCAGATCATTAGGAAATGGAAGTATAATTCTAGCTGGTGCTAGCATAAATATATTGAAGGCCGAGTGCTTTAGTTTATTTTGTGGATGGTGCATGATGGCCACTTTTTTGAGTAAAGAAAGAGGGTTTGATTCGGTTCGATAGTGTACGTGTTCCACTTTTGGGAGTATTACAAATCTCCACTGCTGCAGTACTACCTCTCCCCCTATTCATTCTTGTGATATTGAACAATATTGAATCCCTCCTGGGGGTGTCCCCATTTTCTTCTTTCCTTTTTCACTGAATACAGTACTGTCTGCCTCATGTCTGCCTTAATATTGTTCTGTTCAACAAAAAGATTTGCCCATATCTTCACCAGCAAAAATGAGACTGTGTGCTTTTCCTTGGCCATCTGATACTGATGTGGTCATGTGGAGTGGTGCAATTGGGTTTTTGTGGTCATAAAGCGGAAAGTTCCTTCTTGAAGGATCTATCAGCTGTTGGGTCAGTGGCCTGCAATATTGACTAGCTGTTTCTGAAAGCAACTCAACCAACCAACAATCAGTGTCGGAACTATAAATATATATATATATATATATATATGTATGTACCAAAATCTATAAGATAAAGTTAGTAGTGTCTTCGTTCAATATATCAGGTCATTCATATAGAATCCAAAGGTACCAATTAACGAGACTAGCTAGCTAGCTCAGAAACGAGAGATGATACCACTGCTCTTTTGAGTTTTCTGGGGTTCTTCTGAATCTAAGGCTTGTTTTCCCAGTATGTTGCTCTGCTTCAGACCCAGCAAGCGCACTAATTCATTGCAGGAAAAACCTGTATTCTGAGTCAAACTTTGTATGTTATGGTGCTCAGTAAAGCAATGGAAATGTGAGACACGTACAAAAGAATGAAGACGAAGGGTAAGGAAATTCTAAAGCGAGATTAACTTTTTGAGTGAGGAGGGGACTTGACTGACTTAATAATTAACCAGTGTACATGAACTGGGAAATGGAAACATGAGACGCGATAGAAAGTAATGAGCGAAACGTTTTCCTTTCACAGTACTGGAAAACTGAAAAGAGAAAGTCTTAAAGTAAATAAGGAACTTCATGAATTAAAAAGGAATTCCTTTTAACGTCTTTACAAACATTAACCAGCAAAGTTCTCAAATTAGTTCTTAAATAATTAAAACGATAGCAAAGGACGGGTTCTATTATATTATTTAAGGCTTTTATTGAATAAGCTATCTAAAAAACAAATATATTTTACACGTTAATTACAAAAAAAATATTTCCAGAAACTAAAACAGTATGAAATAGTGTTTTTTATGCCACTTTAGCTAATGACTCGCTTTTAATTATCTATTCTTGCTCTACTAATTTTAGTTTAAAAATCAATTGGTAAATGAAAAATAGAGAGGTGATATAAGTAATATGGCTTTTTACTTCCAAGACTTTAAATTCTAACGTGGCCTCAACGTTATAGTCTAGGAAAGAGATGAACTCGGAGATAATATCTTCAAGATTTTATTTTTCTACTAAAATATTTAAGTAATGTTAGGTAATGTGCAGTACCTATTTAAGTACATACCAATCTAAACCCTTAAAAATATAAAAAAAAAATTATTTTATGAAATCTTATATTGTAATTTGTAAGGATAAACTGGTTTATTAATATGTACTTGGGATAGGTAATGTGTATAAGTACAATTAACATTTTCCTAAAATATTATAATCTACTCTATGGGTAAACCCTAAAATTTTCTCTTACCTTAACGACTAACTATGCAGCCACGTCATGAAATAAGAAAGCACTAATATCATTTTTCTGAAAAAATAATCAAAATGGTGAAGTAGCAAAGTAATCTACCATAGTGAGCTAAATGTTGGGTTTTTAATTGCACTTACCTAGGGTTAGCATCATATTTCTACTAAGAATAATATTATGCACACATATGAGGGTGTGCAATTTGGATACCCCTCTGATGTGGATGTGTAGCTAGCTGTAAGCTACAGCAATGTATCCAACATCAGCGGGGTACCTGAATTGCAATATGGTCGTGGGTGTACATAACGTCTTTCACCAAATGGGTCTCGGGTGGAGAATAAAAACCCAGGGTCAGGTCGGGTTTGGGTTTCAAACCCAACCTGTAGGTGTTAAATTCTAAACACTTTTGTCCCCTTATTTTTATTTAATGGGTTTAAACGAAATCTTGTAACAAAGCATTAGCTAATATTTTTTTTCTCTTATTTTTTATATTTCTGAAATTATTTTTAAAAATTTTGAATGGGTCGAAAGATATCAGGCGGCTTGGACCGGGTTGGGTCAACTTGAGGCGAGTTAAGTTGGGGACAAGGTGGAGCATGGGTTGGAATCTGAAGAGACAAAGATCTTATAATCAGTATTTACAACTGAACTAAACCAGTCAGTTTAACCGGATTAAACCAGAATCGAATTACTAATTTAAGAATTGACAAGTCTAATGGCTGACCACAGCATAAGCACACGTGAATACTTAAATCATATGAAATATAATAATAAAATAAAACTTGAGATAGTAGTAGTTTTTTTTATTAACCATTTATTAAACTGGATTCATGCATCCTAAGTTAATCAAAATCTGGGTTTGATTTTGCAGCCATTTTAATTTTTTTAAAAATTAGATTTTTAAAAATTTATTCTTCTGGAAGAGCAATCATTAACAAAGTAGCAATAAATCTCTCTGGGACCAACTCCATGGCTTGCTGATTATGAGGCAAAGATCATCCTCCCACATAAGTGGAGTTAGAAAGACGTCACAGTCGCGGAGACCATCATTTTGCAAAACGCTTTTGTAATTTATTAATAAAAATTAAGACAGTGGGATGCTCGTTCCCTCAGCAAAGCAAAGCAGGTTCCCGGGATTTTTTTGAATGGGGGAGTGGAACCCACCAACTAGTGCTCAAAGATGGGACGTTTTCAGCTCTTGTTGTTGTTCTTCTTCTCGTGTTCAATTGTGTCTCACCATTTTCGTCTGCAACTGCAATGGCTAGAGGAGGTAACATGCTGCAAGTCGGTTGGACTATTTTTAACGTGTTTTTTGTTCGGAGTTACAGCATAATACTAGCAATCTAGACTCCAGAGAGTTGTGAGATGCGTGGGACGTTTTCTTTTCTATTTGATTTTGTTGTAATTTTATTAATGTTTAACTGGCTAATGGATTACGGTTCGCTAGTTGTTGGCAGGATTCCATCTAGAGTTAGTTACTTGAATTTCTCTAATAAGAGATACCACCTGGCGATGTTTTCAGTATATTGGAGCTAATGTTCCATTGAATCTTTTCTTCTATTTCAATATTTGGTAATGACATAACTTGCCTATGAAATTTCCTGCAGGTTGCAAATTGGTCAGGTTATTTGTTACTAATATGATACTGGAAGGAAGCTTCAAGTTTAGAGTTTCAGCTCCTGGCAGCTGGATTCACTTGGTTTTAATTGGGTCGCTTCTTCTCTCCAAGCTCACTCAGTTTGGTCTCTCGTCATCTGAGCCTAATTTTGAACGTAATGAGAAACTTGTTCTTGTTCTCTATTTTTGTATCGTAATGGTTCTCTCTCGAGTTTTTGGACTTCCAAGTTTCATTCTTGTTGATACTCCACTTGGGGACAGATTCTATTGTATTATCCTTATTTCGTTTAAATGTAACGCCAAATTTTCTTTCCAATGTTTTGTAACTTCTGTGAAGTATAGAAGTTTCAATAATTTTCTGCTGTCAAAATGTATCAGTTTATTAAGTTAATATGTTTTCTAATATTTGACATCATTTTTGTTTTGAACACTTGCTCCCCTGCTCTAAGTAGGAAATGGATCAATATAAACCTTCATCCTACTTTGTGTTTGTCCAGTTCTATTCCAGTTTGCATATGTCCAGTTTTACTTATTACAGTCAAAACCTCACATTTCAGGTGAAGCATTGATTGAACTTAAGATGGCTCTAAATGACACTCACCATACAATTGATGATTGGGATGCTAATTTTGTGACCCCTTGTGACAGCTGGTCTCATGTCACTTGTAGTAATGGACATGTTGTGTCTTTGTAAGTTCTTCTTACTTTATCTTAAAAGGAAACTTTGCCATTTCTCTCAACTCATAGCTTAATGGTATAAAAATTTCAAATGGCTTCTATGTTTGATTAATTTTCCATTCTCCATTTCCGTTTGTGCATCTTTGCAGTACTCTGAGTGTGTGACTGCCAATTTCAGGAGTTTGGCATCATGTGGCTTTTCTGGAACTCTCACCTCTTCAATTGCAAAATTGAAGTTTCTGGTTAGATTGTAAGTTTCTATCTTGATAGTGTCACTTTATTTTTCATGATTAATTCACTTTTACCAATCTAAGAAGCTCCCCTGGCTGAATTTCGTAGATATCTTTTTTATTAGCTGCTATTGTTTTAGCCAATTATAATTTGTTGCTATTTGTATTGACTCAGGCAATTATATGATGCAAAAATGTAGAGGTTAGAAAATCTGTTCAAATTTGTAATGTTCTTTTTGCTATTGTAGCAGCTCCGGCCTTTGCCTCTTCTAGGGGTCAGGGGTGGGGTTTAGAAAGAGTAAAGTTACTAGTTATGCCTGCAGGGCAGTGAAAAAGCACTCAATCATACAACCCCTTCAAAGATGTATCTATCTTTATTTTCTTTTTGTAGAAGAAAGAAAACTGTCAAGCAAGGAAGGCTTGCGAGAGGCTCAAGGCTAGCTGATAGCACTGCGTTCCATCTCGTGCTTCTGTCAAGGGAAGCACTCGTTTTACTCCATTGAATGCACTCAGGAATTAGTTCAAAGAGTCACACTCCTTTCTTTCTCAGTCTAACAAAAGGTCCATGCTAGTTACATTCGTGAAGCATACCCATGCTTCACTCACTGCAGTAACTGCATTCTAACAACCTTTCCTTGTGTCATATTAGCTGTTTTACACCTTAAAGGTCCATGCTAGTTACATTCGTGAAGCATACCCATGCTTCACTCACTGCAGTAACTGCATCCTAACAACCTTTCCTTGTGTCATATTAGCTGTTTCACACCTTATATTGTGTGTTACATTCTCTGAACTCACCTTCGTTGGCTTGATCCGTCATGCTTTTCTTCAGCTCTTATTCTTGGTCCCACAATCTATGACATCTGAGGTAAGCATTTTATACTCTGTTTGTTAGTACTCACTTTTGACTGCATGCAGCTGGCCAATTTATCTATTGACCGGTTATTGGGATTTCAGGGGGTTCATACATCAGTTGGCCCAACACTGACCCAAAGTTGCTAGATTGGCTTTTGGGCAGAGCAGTAGCTTGCATGACTTCCTAGGTTCAGAGTTTAGTGTTCAGTGAGGTAATAGGCTCACTGCCAATTTCTGACACAATATGTTGTGGATATAGTTGTCCTCCTACTAGGCAAGCAAGCAAATGAAGTGCCCCTCTTGGTACCTTGGGCGTAAGCACTAGCTAGCTAGAGCACAACGGCTTTCAGCAGCCAGCAGGATATGGCTTTGAAGCTAGTGACTTCTCTCAGACAATCCCTAAGCCCACAATAGCAATAGGGGGACCTTGAGGCCCCGGACGTGTGATAGCAATAGGTGCTTCATCCCTTCCTTTGTCTTATAAGCATCCAAGGTAGCATGCATCAAAATCTATTGCAACTTGTGGTGTGTGCAAAGTGCGCTGCCTGCATAAAGGGGCGTGTGTGCTGCGGAGACACTCTTGTTATCAGGTACTGAAAGCCCCTATACACGCGCTTCTTGCTCTAATGTTGTAAGGGGTGTGTGCGCTGCAGCAAGAGGCCTAAAGACTGCCTGTTATGTAAAGGGGATTGTGCACTAGCTTACACAGACTCAATCTGTAGGTCAGGGTTCCGCTCACTTGCTGGATTGAACAATAACTGTACGCCGTCGGGCGGGGCTGGATGGAACAAGTGCCAATCTAGCTCCACCTTTGACTGGTATCATCCATCTTTTGTCGTATCAGTATTATCCTTTGACAGGTATTGTCCATCTTCAGAGGTTGTTCATGGAATCATTGATTCAGTTCTGGAAGATGTGATGGAATGGGAAAGCCCAGGCCGCAGGGCTGCCCACCACCCTAGCCTTTGGGAGGAGATCATTGGGACCACGATATGGGGAGATCATTGGTACTGTTGCGTTATACTTTTGATGGTTATAGTAGTTATAATTTGCACTCAGATTACTCATATAAAGATTTGCTCAACAAGATTCATCCTATGCCAACAGTCATATTTCATTGTTCTTGCATATCATTTTCAATATTTTCTTTCAATACAAATGCATATCATTCAATATATTCTTTCGATACAAATGCATATCATTCAATATATTCTTTCGATACAAATGCATATCATTCAATATATTCTTTCTTGATCCACTCCGAATGCTTGTTGAGTATATAAATTGAGCAAAGAATGAACTGCGCTGTAAATGGTACTGACAAGCGACCTATATATCAAATTTACTTGATTCAATAAACGTAAATTTGAATGGTAAAATTTGAAGTAACTTTGTTGTTTTAATTTTCCTTCCATGATTACCAGCTACACTTGATCAAGGTATGCTGTGACAATTTATATTGCAGTGATTACTTAATGTCTGCTGTCAGATACTATCCGTGATTGACTAACTACTTACTTTCATACTGAAACTCATCTTTATTATCTCTGGACTGTAAATGTTAACACTTTTTACTCTGCGAATAGCAACTCAAGCTTAATGGAAAGAAGGAAGATTAATGCACTCCAAGTAATTGACTTATTGTCTTATATTATCTGATGATTCCTCATTCATTAAATAAACATTGTGTGCAGGGAGTTGCAGAATAACCATCTATATGGTACATTACCTGATTACCTGGGAAACTTGAGCCATCTGCAATATCTAAATCTGGCGAACAACAGCTTCAGTGGGTCTATTCCTAGTTCATGGGGACAACTCACAGAAATTATGCATTTGTGAGAACCTCATGCAATTTCTTTTTTAATGCTTTCCTTCATTATGCACAAATCTGTTTCAAAGGTATAATGTCATTATATCTTTCAAAAAAAAAAAAAAAAGGTATAATGTCATTATTGCTGCAGATGAAAATTCAGCCACAACTGTTCTTCGTATAACTTGCATTGTGATTTTTGCTACAACTGTTCTTCGTATAACTTGCATTGTGATTTTTAAAAGTTAAAATATTGCATTTGATACAGGGTTCTCAGCAGGAACAAGCTGGATGGAGCCATTCCAGACTCTATTGAAAATATTAGGGGACTGAAAGAAGTGTAAGAATCTTTTGAGAAGTTAATGTGGTACTGGAATTCCAGTATGTGTAATATAGATAGCAGTGTTTAATTTGACATTAACTTTCATTCTTTTTCCTCATAGGGACCTTTCCTACAACAATATAATTGGAAGAATTCCATCAAAGTTATTTTCAGTTGGCATTTATAAGTATGGACACATGCTCATCCCTCTCTGTAATGTTGTCTGTGCAGAAAAGCTGAGATTTTCTATTACTCTTTGTTAATTTCCTTTTTGCATTCATCTTCAGAGAATCTGTCAACTTCATTGTTTGAATGAGTGGGAACTGTAATCGCTAGTTTAACATTTGTAAACAGTGATACCTTTTGTTTGCGTAACTATCTTTCTTTTTGATGCATAATATCATTGTGTCCAAATTGATTTTATTAAACAGCGAGGTTATTCTTGCAGCTTTGCAGAAACACATCTTGATTGTGGCACCAATTTTCATAAGCCTTGTCTGTCAGCCACCTCTACACCAGGTCGTCTTTGTAAATTCTCCAATTCTTTCTCCTGCTTTTTCTTGACTGATAATTCATGACAGTCTTCCTACTTCAGGCTCTTTTAGGAAGTCAAAACTTGGAGTTGTAGTTGGTGGAGCTGTGGGTGGTCCACTTTTAGTTCTGATTGCTGGGGTAGTCTTCATTAATTGGTATCACCATGTCCATGGTGTGAAGCACGACATTTTTGTTGATGTTACTGGTACTCTGTCTCTCTCTGTCTCTCTCTGTCTCTCTCTGTCTCTCTCTCTCTCTCTCTCTCTCTCTCTCTCTCTCCCCCCTCTTTTCTCTCTCTTTCTACTATTAGATATTGTTTCTTTATTTAAATTTCACTTGATAGTAGCTATTATATTATGTCACATCATCAAATAATTGAGACTTGATACACAAGAAAAAGAAAAAGAAAAAGTAGCAGAAGCATTGTACTTAAAAAATTTGTAGCAGAAGCATTTTATGGTTTAATTTCTTATTGTGTATTTTGTTCTCCTTTTATTACCATGGATTGAAGATCCCATACATGAGTTCAAAAAAACCATCAGAACAATTCTGCAACTTTGCAAATTTCTGATCATTTTTGGATCCAAGCAACTAGGCTACACCGCCATATAAGCTGAAAGTATGCAGAGCACATTCATGACTCGCTTTCACTATAGATGGCTTGCCAGTTGATGACACAGTTCCTGTTTTCTAATTTTTGTTTTCTGTCTATGAAGTTGCTAGTTCTTGATCATGTTTTTTCAAGAACACAAGACATGATTTATACTCAGAAGTCCTCTTTTTAAGACAAGCCTCTGTCCTGTAAATGAATGAAAACAGTACTTTAACTTTGAAAAAAATGAAAACTGTACATTTGTTTTTCAGGTGAAGACGATGTCAAAATTTCTTTTGGACAATTAACAAGATTTTCGTGGCGTGAAATGCAAATTGCAACTGACAATTTCAATGAGAGTAATGTCATTGGACAAGGGGGCTTTGGAAAAGTTTACAGGGGTGTTCTATCAGACAACACAAAGATTGCTGTTAAAAGATTGTCTGATTATCACAATCCTGGTGGTGAGGATGCATTCCTCAGGGAAGTAGAGTTGATCAGTGTAGCAGTCCATAAAAATCTTCTTCGGTTGATTGGACTCTGTACCACTCCTTCAGAGAGGATACTAGTTTACCCATTTATGGAGAACTTGAGTGTGGCTTACCGTTTACGAGGTATGTTTCTTTCTTCATTAAACAGAATTTACAAGTAGTTGATTTAAGATGATACAGATATAGTGAAAGATTTTTTATGGTGGCCATTCGACAACCTTAATTGTGGTGAGTGAGAGACCATGGGTTGATTTGTAGCATGTCAAAGAAAAGAGCCTTTCTTTGAAAGAAATTGGCAGCGAAGTTACATTAATCTTCTCAATATGTTCATGAAAATCATAACTTCTCAATATGTTCATGAAAATCATAATATCTCAATCTGTATCTGAAATGGGTGGTGGAGAAGAATGAAGTTGCATTATTCTTATACTTTCATGAGTAAATTTAGGGCGAATAATCCTGCTCAAGTAAGAGTTATGAAACGTTGTCGGTGTATATGTTTGAGCATTATTCCTCCTGGATGACTAATCCTTTTGGAATTAAGTAGAGCTCAATATTAAAAAGTATCTGAGCAATATGTCTTCTAGTTGGGCCTACTTTGTGTCACATTGTGTTTGTACCCATATGTGTTGTCTGGGTCTCATGTCTTAGGCCCATTACCCTTATGTGTAAGTTTGGATATGACAACATTGGCCAGAATAACCCTGGTCATATGTTATGAAAAGGTTTTGGTTTATGAGGTTGAGTAATAGGCCTCTTAATCATTTCCAAATGGACAAAGCTCGATGTTAACAAGTAGTGATGCTAAATGTAAAGAAATAACGAGAACTTATGCTAGTACTATAATATATTATACAAAACATTTATAAACTATAAAAGAAATGTTGGGTCACTCTAAAGCAAACACTAGATTGTAGCTTTCACAATTCTCAATCTGGTTGCTCCTCCATACTGTTAATGAACCAAGTCTGGACCTAAAAGTCTGACTTTCCCCTTCCTGAAAGGAAACCTCCAATGGATCTGCTTCTTAGTTTTTCTTCTTGATCATCGCAGCCTCTAAATATTGTTGAATTGAACGAGACCAACTGAGATTATCTGTCTCATATAACTCGGGGAAGCTATTTGGTTTTGTGAATCCTTCACTTCAACAATCTTTTCTCTAGCAGGATGGAGTAATGGTATTACTTGAATCAAACACAGTGATAAATATGCAAATAATACTACAAATATATCACCCACAATTGATAACTTCATAGTCCAACAAGTGCTTCTTATGACAACAATAACTTATCCACAAGGTATTATTTTCATGAAAGCAACAACAAATTCAAAGGTGATGTAATGTTTGGTTCGAGGTCTATCCAAAAAAGACTAGCCAAAGTTGGGGAATCTCTCTCTCTCCTCGTATTTGTATGTGAGTCTACTCTCTAGCACTCCACCTCACATGTGGACCTTCTTTTGGGCTCTTACATGTGGACAACAAGAGTGAAGGCCCACATATGAGCACTCGTTCTTGTATCATGTATTGTTAGGTTTTGACGTCTATAAGAAAATGACTAGCTCAAGTTTGGAAACCTCTTTCTCATTAATAAGCCAGTAATGTTTCTACTCTTATTTATGTGGGACTAATCAACTAATGATGGATTCTGTCAACATTTCAAAAGGATGTCAGTATAGAAGATAGATGCGTCTGGAAGTAGTATGACCTAATCCAATATAACCAGCAGATAACCATCAACTATAAAGTTATGACAATAGGAAAACCAGTATCCCAGAATTTATGCTGTGGCAAACAATATAGCAGAAAAATTCTGTTTGAATTCCTAGAGACCAATCTACTGCTCGAATATCATGTAAACATAGAGAGTGAAAATAGAGGGGGAAGATTGAGAGGACGAGCCATATTAAGGTCCTGGGGGACCCAACCTGGGTTATGCGTGCTGAGTTGGGCCAGCCTACTATGGGATTGTTTAAAGGGCTTAGCTTTCCGAGTTCCATCAGCTTTGGAGCTTCTCACATACTGGCTAGGTACCTAACAGTCCAAGATGCAGCAGTGTGTGGTTGCCTCTCAGTAAAATTGGGGTGTCAAATTCATCCGGTGACTTTCTTTTATTTTAATGACTTTAGTGAAATTACATAATAGAGTCCCAAATACCCTTGGACATTAATAATCCAATATGACCCTTAAATATTAATGTAAAAACATAAAACATACATATAGGCTTCATGAAAAAAAGATCTGCACTCCTAAAATAAACAGAATATTTCAGCATCAACTAATGTAGAATGACAAAACTACTTTAGTTCTTCAACAAACTCGAATGTAGTTGGTAATCTAATTATTAGATACATGAGAACCAGTGCAAGTTACCTTCGAATACATGTTTAGGAAAGTAAGCTGTGATCCATACTTTTTGTAGACATTTTGCAACTTGATCAAAGTTGTAGGCGAGCAACTAAGTTATTTGTGGGTGTTATGTCAGTATTCCTTATTTTTCTTTTCATAAAATTTCAGGATTTCTAAAGTTTCATAGATGCGATGAATTGTAATGGATCTGATGATTTTCCTTGCACTTATGCATTGTTAGTTTGTTACATTCGGACAGATTTAAAGCCTGGGGAGAAAGGTTTGGACTGGCCCACTCGGAAACGAGTAGCTTTTGGCACAGCACATGGTTTGGAGTATCTCCATGAGCATTGTAATCCTAAGATTATCCATCGAGATCTGAAGGCTGCCAATATCCTTCTAAATGAAGATTTTGAAGCAGTTCTTGGAGACTTTGGGTTAGCTAAACTGGTTGACACAAAAAAGACTCACGTTACAACTCAAATTCGTGGAACTATGGGACATATAGCGCCTGAGTACCTTTCTACTGGAAAGTCATCTGAGAAGACAGATGTCTTTGGTTATGGTATTACACTTTTGGAGCTTGTAACTGGGCAGCGTGCATTAGATCTTTCGAGATTAGAAGAGGAGGAGGATGTCCTGCTAATTGATCATGTAAGTATAGCTTTTCTGTTTTTTTTACCTCTATGTATGTATTTGTTAGACTTACTGAGATGATTGCATTAACTTGCATATTCATCTTGCTTTTTTATTATACTCAAGATAAATGTAAGTTTTTGATTTATGTAAAATTGATTAAACTTAGAGTGCTATTTTTCAACATAACAATAAAAAAATGAAATGCTTGATATGTGGAATTAATTGGTTTCAACAGGATTCTAACGGGAGGTTAGTACACAGATACAGTAGTGCAGGGAGTGGTTTGTCCTAAAAATTCACTTCCCCATGTTAGTGTAGTTGTTGGTGGTTAAGCCATTAGATTCTCCTAAATTTAGGAGAAAGGTTAAAGTCCTATTCTTTAGGTAACTTGACACTGAGTGAGAATTAATTGTCACTTTTAAATAGGTGGAAGTTTAAATTCTCTTGAATTCTCCTACCGCTCCTAACTCTACAAAATTATATCAGGGATTACCCTCGCTCAGAATTTACTCTCAGTAATTTAAAACCATTCTTAACATTGTTTTTCTGTGTATTAATCTCCCTTATGTCTTGAAGTATGGAGAATTTTATATGGAATGATTGTTTTCATTGCATGAAGAAGGATTTTCATTATGGTAAATACGAGATGGTGTTTTCATTGCATGAAGAAGGGATTCTCATTATAGTAACTCCACGACCTGTATTTATGCAGTATTAGATATTTTTCTATGCAGGCATCAACAATTTCTCTCAATGATCAACCCAGCCATTAACCCGTAATTCTTTACCATATTTATGATCTCCTCATGAAAATAAAAGATTTTCATGGAATATGTCCTGGACGCGGCACAGACTAATGTTATTAAAGATTGATCCCGTATTCCATCTTAATTCATCTATCCACTCAGGATGCCTTCAACCCATTACTGAACCATTTAACCCTTTTGCTATTCTTAACATTTTTCATTTGGGGGCCTTGTTTGTTCTCAACATTTCCCCTCGTGTTTAGGTTTTCACATACGATATTGATAATCTTGAGATTGACTTCACGTTTTACCTTCAATACATAATAATACGGGCCATCTGATCTTGTTATCATAAGATAGAATGCTATCTTGTTATCTGAGACAGAATCCTATGGATAACGTCCTCTGATCTTCTTACATTATTTAATTATGGCCTGATTCGAATTTACCATCTTGATCCTACATTCATGACTTGGTGTTTCCTACTCTCAGTCCTCCAGTTGGTCTGCATTGTGAATCTTGCCAGTTTTGTCTTCCTGATTAAAACATTTAAAGCATTAAAGAGCATTGCTTAGTAATATGTAGTAATATATTCTATCATTTATCAATAACTCTTAGAGGTTTCTTCCTTTCCACCTAAATAAATTGAAGTGGCTATTTGGAATTTTCAAGAACTAACACTTTAACTGAGCCTCAGAATCTCTACCATTTTTTTATAGGATAATGTTGGCAAAGATTTTATTTTCTATTTTATTGGCTTTATTCAGTATATTACCAATCAGAGTCAAAGTACCATGATCTTTCTTCAATTTATCAGCTGATAGGAAGTTGTGATGATTAGTAAACAAAGCTTAAAAGGTCTTGTGGGCTCTGAACCTTTTTTTTTACCATTTTCCATTGATAGATTAAGAAGTTACTAAGGGAGGAAAGACTTCAAGACATAGTGGATGGTAACCTAAATCAAGACTATGATCCAAAAGAAGTTGAAATGATGGTTCAGGTGGCCTTACTATGCACACAAAGCTCACCAGAAGATCGGCCCAAGATGACAGAAGTGGTGAGTATGCTTCAAGGAGTTGGATTGGCTGAGAGGTGGGTGGAGTGGGAACAGCTTGAAGTAATACGAAGTCAAGAGTACTCAGCCATAACCCAGAATTTGGACTGGGTTGAGGATTCGACATATAACAGAGAAGCCTTCCAGTTGTCAGAGCCAAGGTAGGAATATAAAATTTTGATGACTCTGTATATGCTCATAAGTATAAGTCTTCAACTCTCTGTCATATTAAGTTTGGGTCATCTTCCTCGATCAATGGGAGCATTGTGTACAGTTATTGATGAGGAACATGAGGAGAAAGCTGTATTGCTGTATTAATACTGTCCCAAAAATGTTCTACTGGTATATTACTCTTCCTTTGGTTTGCCAAATATTAACTCTGTTCTCTAGGTATGACCCATTCATGAGGTGCTTCTTGATCGTGAACATGAGCCTTTAGTAGTTCAGTGGAAAGAGGTTATGATAGAGTTGGCCTATTCTCTTTGTAACAGAGTTCTTATTAGCTGTCTATAAAAGCCATACAGAGACATATTATAGAAACAGAGGTTTCAGAATGCAGAAACAGTTCGCAAGGGAAAAAAATTATAGAAAAGCTTAAAACGGAAATCTCCATCTTTTAATGCGAGGATTATAATAATATCTTTAGATTTAGGCAATGATGCAAAAATGGCATACGGGACATCTCTGTATTCGCATGCCCAGGTCATGATAAAGTCGTAGAAACACACAAGTAAAACTTTGAAACTCCAGAGGATTTCCCATTAGAACACTACATACTCTGTGGATTCATCAGAGTGCTTTTAGGGAAAAGAAGTCCGAGAATCCCACTAGGAAATTTTATAAAGTTTCTGTCAGGGTTGGAGATTATATCCCAAATCTTCCCTAGTATTGTCAAATTTCGATTTCATAATATCCAAAGAATCTGGACATTCGTTATTATAGTGATCTTCTATTATTATATATTACCAAAACCACATGAACCCTCACATGTTCTTAACAAAAATAAAGCACTCACTCCTAACGACATGTTACATTTTTTAGCAAAAAGTGTGGGTTTGTGTTTACATTTTTTATCCTTTTTTTGTTTCAACGTTTTTTTTAGGAGCTTTTGAAAAAATCTCTTCTTTAATTTGACTTGACTAGATAAGAATATTTTGTTTGAATTAATAGGTTTAGTAGGTTCCAATCATCTATATTCATTCATCATTTTGCAGTTTAATTTTGTTTTTAGTTCTCTTATTATTTTATATTTTCTCATTGCATTTTTTGTGTATCTAACATTTACTAGACATAATTGTAGATAGAGTAATGCTAGATGCATTTAGCCTAGGCATGTCTGACGTATATTAATCTAAGCCCTTAAAAATATAAAAATATATTTTTATTTTATAAAATCCTATATTTTAAAGGATAAACCTTAGGCATCAATGGTTTAGATTAACATATATGTAAGATAGGTACGTAAATGCAACTAGCATTTTCTTGTAGATATAATTCCTTTGTTTTTGGTGAATTTCTTAATGTTTTTATGTTCAAAGTTTGCCAGACTTCTAAAAATTGCTAGATTACATGAATGTTTTACTGGTTTTAGAGTACTTCAAACTATTACTGCAAGGGTTATCATCCTGATGTAGGCGTCTACGTGGCAGTTTAGGTAAGAGATAAACATAGAGATAAAATACGCAATATTTAATTTTTTTATTTTTTAGTTCTCTTATTATTTTATCACATGTTCTTATTTGACCGCAACTAGTTGCCACATCATTGATGTAAAACCTCTAAAGTAAAATATGGATGTTTTGATATCATTTTTCTATTTGTTTTGAAAGAAAGTTTCTTAAGTTTACGTCCTAATGTGGCGTCCACGTTGGTTAAAGATAAATTGGAGATAAAATAGGCAAAATTTTGTTTTTTTATCTCCTGATACTATAGCTAAACCCGAAACTCTAAATTTTGACTTACTTGGACCGCCATCAGTCAAATGCATATGTCCTGTATAATGGTCCCTCAGAAAATAAATGTTTAGAAACATAACTAAGTGATTGGTTTGGAAAAGACCTTTCAGCTAATTCTTCCAGGATGTATGTGAACCTAGTTTCAACATGATAACATCGATAAACCTGACTTAAAACCTATTTAAGTCTTTTACCATGGATGTTAGGTCTTGGCGTCACTTTCAAAATCAATCCAATTTGAGACAGTGCTTCATATGTTACCACGTCACAATGTAAAATCTCAAAGTAAAATAACAGTACTAATATTATTTTTTTTCAAAAGGAGTGCTGATATAAGTACCGAAAGTATTATTACAAGGTTTACATCTTGATGTGGCATCCTTGCAGTTTAGGGAAGAGATAAACTCGGAGATGAAATCGGCCAGATTTTATTAATTTAATAAAATTAAGTTCGTATGCTATGGGTAAACCCTAAACCCTAGATATTCTCTTACCTGGACCCGCCTAAAATAAGGCAATATTGATATCATTTTTCTTCTGAAAATTGACTCTTTTACATTGACAATAACACTACTTTTCTTATTGTTGCTCTCTCAAATTGTTCGAGCAATTCAACTATTTATATTCTTTCTAATTCTAAATTAATTGATTTTATTGCTTTAACTCGATCTTTTTTTTTATTTGTTTTGACTTCTAATTTTGTTCATTGTTAACTTCTCCTTGCTCAAGTATGTATCTCATATGCTATTATAAATTATCTGATTGCATTTGACTATTTAATCTTTTCAGTAGTCTATGAAAAATGCTTTTCTTTTGCAATCCAATTCAACTTCTCGTTTTAGTTTCTGACTTGCTGCTCTCTTAAACTCTCCACTTTTATGTTTTATCCCTTACTTTGGAACCCATTAAGAACCCATTAATTATAAGTCACCTCCTTAATGATTCAAGTTTTGATAGGTTTATATTCTCATGTTTTAAGGAATATTGGGTTCTGGTGCAGAAGAGAACTGCCTACAAACAAGAACTTTTAAGATATAACATAACGAGCATATGGAACGTGGGTAAGATGTTCAAAACACCCTTTTTCTCCAACAACTGTGACACTACTTCAAGTCCTTCATTTAGTTAATAAGAACTGGATAACAACACTCCTTTGTCCTTCATTTAGAACTTTTACATTGATATTGAGAAATAATACAAGTAATAGATTAGCACCAGCTGCAGCATCAAATACATTAGTTGATGCAAGACCAGGCACTGCACCCTCCGCATACTGGCGCGTTAACACGTTACTGCCCAAACTTGGCAACTGTGCCAGTAACTTAAGAGTCTAGCTAACAACATGTTGCTTGCTTTGATGTCCCGATGAAATATAGGAGGATTTTCTTCTATATTGAGATAGAGGATGCCCTTGGTTGAACCAAGTGCAATTTGCAGCCTCATTATAAACTTTAGGAGCTCACTTTAGCTGCTAAACTAGAGATGTGTACTCCTGATATGAGACACTCAAAACTTCAAGAGAAAAGGTACAAACCTGTTTAAGATATGGACTAAGTTCAGGCTATTGAGAGAGAATAAATCAGCAAACCTTCTAAAAAGACATACAGATAAATGTAAACATAAACATCGAATGGATGAGCTTATTATCATTCTCAGCATTTATTGAAATAGTAAAAGAGGAACATGCACTTTCTTTTTTTTTTTTTTTTTTTCAGAAGAAGGTAACCATGGCTACGTTTCAAGCTTTGATTAAAATACAGTGTTTCTCTTCAGCTCATGATTTGGTAACGGAAGGAGATACTGATCAGCAGACTGTGACCATGACCCTTCAAAACTTAAAAGTGCAGAAAGTATAAGGTAAGTAAATGTATAAACTGTCTTTCTATCCATCTGTGTCTGTGGTACACACCATGAGAAGGATCACTTTATCATCCTTTGAGTAGGACCTTCAGCTTTCCTCAATGTCACAAGTTTATGATGTATGTAATGTTTTTAACAGAAAGCTGATCTCTCAGAGTCCCAATAGGCATGAATTCGTAAACCAGCATCTGCACATGACTCATTTGAAATTAAGCGATAACAGTACTCACAGATGCTAAATACAGAAGTATGTTTATGAAATCTGAGATTTAGCACAAAAAGTAAGTGACTTCCCAAATCAAGATCAGAAAGCTTCATTGGAGAAGGAGAATAAAATAGCTCACAGAACCCATATGCTTGCACAAATCCTTGGTCTGAATGAGGAGCTTGTTTAGGTCGTAAAATATCTTATATGAAAAGGTGGGTGCAAGCAATTTATGATAAAGATGGAATCATAAAAGTTGTGGTTTTCTCTCATATTCTTTAATTTGATTACAATCCACAATTTCTAATTACAGCAAACGAAACGAATAGAGGTTTCACCCAGAGCAAAGGAACTAACAAAATCTTTTCGGAAGAATCATTAAGTAAAAAATGAGACATCAGTACCCGATCACCATTCTCATCACAATATCCTCCCAAGAGGGAAACCAAATTCCGGTGTAGTCAGTCCTGAGAGTAACTGTGCCCTCAGATAGAAAACCTTTGTAAACCTTCCCATACCCTGCTTGGATTTTCTGAAATCGTTTATAGCCAGAACTAGTTTTCTCAGTAATGAAGGTCCTGACTCTATCTACTTTAATGGAAGAAATATTTGATACTGCCAGTAATGTAAAAGAAAGAAAGCATGCCGAGCTTCTAATCATGGCCGCTCCAATTGACTAAAATCAAATTACAGGAATAAAGTCAACAACACATGAAAAAGATCAGCTTGGAGACTGCAAAATTTGTCTATGTTATCGCTTTTCACTTCACAAACCTCAGAATCAACTGATCATTGAAAATGCCTCAGTGAATTTGCCCTGTGCAAGCTTGAAAAGCAGAGGGCAAGAGATCAGAGGCGTTAAATGATCGCTGATCCTCAGTGAATCAACTGATCCCACAAAAAAAGATCACTTGGCCTTTTCCATCCTCTCCTTGTCGGAGGATGAACCGTAGCTTTTCGAATGGAAATTAAGGAAGAGCACCAAGAGAGAGGCGTTAAACCCTGCATTGAAAAACCAGGCCTTCATCCCGGAGCAGCCGCCGCCTCCAACAGAGTCGCCAACAAACTGGTACCAGAGGAGCGCAAGGGAGACGGCGAAGCTGAACAAAAACTGCACGATCTGCAGATTCGTCACGAAACGCTTCCACCGGGGCGGCCTCCCGACGCTGCAGAGGAAGTAATACCCGTACATGACGGTGTGCACGGCGGCGTTGGTGACGAGGGCGACGGGGAAGAGCGACTGGGCGGCGGCGAGCCAGAGGTAGCACATGAGGACGACGACGGCGTGGTGGTAGACGTGGAGGAAGGTGAGGCGGCGCTTACCGCCGGGGTTGAGGAGGATGAGGAGGGTGTCGAGGAACTCGAGGAGCTTGGAGAGGTAGAAGACGTAGGCCCAGAAGAAGAGGGGCCCCGGGAGGGAGTGAAGACGGGGAGACAGAAGAGGTGGCGGCGGGTGGGGAGGACGGCGGCGGCGGAGAGGGAGCAGCCGGCGGCCATGACGGCGGAGAGGAGGAGGAGGAGGAGGTTGTGGAGGGCGGAGAGGGAGCGGAAGAGGAAGGGGCCCAGAAGGGGCTTCTTCTTCTGCTGCTGCGCGAGAAGACGGGGGAGAATTAGGAGAGTGAGGGAGAGGTAGGAGAAGACGGCGGCGGCGAGGAATCGGAGAGAGGCGCCGAATGTCCGGCCGGGGATCCACTCGAACGGAGGAGATCAACGGGTGGTCGACCAGCCAGTACCGCAGGGACGCCATTTTTTTTGGGGTTCCCTCGATCGATCTCCCCGGCGCACAACAACGGAGCCGGTGACGGAATCCCGGTCCCCTCGCTTCCTTCTTTTAAATACTACTGGGCCGTGGTAACTAGCTTGAATGGTTGGCTACGTTACACCCACACCTCATTTTCTCTCATCTGCTTCATTTACAGCCTACAGGGCCGGCCAATGTTCTTTTTTTTTTTTGCCCTTTTGGAGCCTGTCCAGGCATGGAACTTACCACAAGTAAGAAAATCTTCTTCCAACTGTGCATGTTGTTAGATATATATATTAGTCCGATGTTTGATTAATTCAAATAAAGTATATGATATATGTTACGAGTTTATTAAATATAGAAAGAGATTTCTTAACTTGGACAATAGTGGTATATACAAGTTCCCATTGCCACAAGGAAAAAGAATAAAAAAATCCAAGTACTCCATTATTTCCAAATATGAACAATTGTATCAACTGTAGGAACTTTGAAGCTCCACTCCACTTGGTGTGAACAGCCCGGGGGACGTATTTTGAGTTGTATATATAATAAGATGCAGAACCCTCCAGCAGCCCTGCCTCAAAAATAATGTAGGATGAACTGAACAGAGTAATTAAAACTTATAAGTACCAATATTTTTAGAGGCAGCTAAACGTCTATCTTCTGTTTGAGTAAAAAATCTTTCACATGTTTTGAGCTTTTTGTAAAAAAAAATGGAAACAGGGAAGAAATTGTAATGGTTGCAGGAATCGATTCTGACTTACATGGGGAGTTATTCTGAAACGGAGGATTCATGGCTCCGAAACCAGCCGCCGAGATTATAGAGGAGGAAAGAAGTAACCAAGGCTGCCACGATCAACTAAATGCTGGAAACGACACAGTTACAACAGAGATTTATGCAACCAAAAATGAATAAGCAAGCAGGAAATCGTAGAAGAAACCAGAGTTGAAGAAAACAGAGGTGACGAAAACAGAGTTGAAGAAGGAGGATAGTTGCAGTTGATACGATTTCATAGTTTATAAGAGATTAACTAGGTAGCTAGTATAATTGTATAAACAAGATTACCACCAACAATTACGACGAGGAGTATCGGGAATGCGATCCACCTGAGAATTGCGAAAGCCCTGTCTGGAACGGAAAGGCCATAGCAAGGCGAAGGGGTTCCATCTCCCCCGTCGACGGTGACCCAATAACCCGTGATCATCATCTTCTCCGTCGCCGGCTTGGGCCTCGTCAACATCGCCGCGCCGCTGTTCCCGCCCGCCGGAACTCGGGAGCTCGAGCCGACAAACCGGACACGAATTGTGCATCCTCAGCCAAGGAACGATGCAATCCGAGTGGTAGACGTGCTTGCAGGGCATCTCCCTCGCTTCTTCCTCCACCTCGAAATCCTCTTTACAGACGGGACAATTCGAAGCATCCACGAGATGGGTCTGCGTTATCTTCACCGTGGGCATGGAATCGATGGCGGAATTGGGTGCCGGAGGCGGTCCGGGTCGGTCGTTCTGGGTGATCTCCTCGATGAGTTCGTTCAGCCCCGGACCGGTGAAGAAGTTCCGTGGGTCGACGCCGGCCCTCGCCGTCGGAGTGTCGGTCGAAGGCGACGGCGGGGCGGGTCGGAAGATGATCCAGGACCTGGGTTCGTTCGCCGGCCGAGGTGCGTGGGTTCCCAAATCCGGGATCATCGGCGGCGGCGGCGGCGGCGGAGGAGGGCTGAGCATGAGGGAGAGGGCTTCGAGGAGGCGGTCCCGGGGAGAGACGTCGATGCTGTTGGAGAGTTGGAGGATGTAGTGGGGACGGGGGGATTGGATCTCGACGATGAATTGGCCGAAGCAGCGGGGACAGAAGAGGTCGGAGGCGGGGACGGAGATTCTGACGCTGCGATGGCACTGGTAGCACCAGTAGAGGCGGAAGTTCCTCAAAGGGGTGACTCTCAAGATACGATGAGGAGGAGGGCTCTGAGACATCGCCAGGATTGTTATTCTCTTCTCTTCTCGATCGCTGTTACATTGAAGAAGAAGGTGAAGCAAGAGGGAATTGATTTATACAGAGGGGAAGGGGGAAGAGGGAAGGGAGAAATACATGGGATTGCTTCAAGGATGTCCCAAAGTTATTCTCTGCCATTAAAACGTCCCGGTATTCCAAGCATGGTTTTGGCCGTACGGAAAGGGATCCGGGAGGCAGAGTGGGAAACAGAAGCAGCAGAAGCAGGTTAGAGGGAAAGGAATGAGTGAAGACGGAGCTAAACGCAGTGGAAAGACGCGGAGGGAGGATGATATTGATGGGTGGTGGTGACTCGTTAACTGAAAAAACGGTTGTTTGACGACTCGGACTCGGGAGCTGACTCAGAAATATCCCAAAAGTCCGACTCAATTGAGGCTCACTCGCCTGAACCGGCTGAGTTGCATTCTGATTGCGGTGAAAATGACCCGGGCTTGGAAAATGGTGTTGACTCAGCTACTCTGGAAAAATAACCGCAAAATTTTATAATTATATTTCACTTGATGAGAGGAATCCTAGCTCAACAATTCCTTGAGTTCATGACATATGTCTAATAGAGAAAGTTACTTTTGGCTCCCCAAATATATAATCAGGGCATTAGGGGAATCAAATTCATGTATAATGTCATTCATTTCATAAAATACGAAGAGAGTACCATGTTCTCTTCCTATATCGGACTAACTATTTTAAACTATCTATTCAATTGATTTTTCAACTTCTATTTCATATTTCAAGAATAATTCTTTGTTTTTCTTTGTTTGAATGGTTTTTTGGCATATTTCGCTTCTAAATTCACATGACACTCATAAAATCCATTCGCTTTACACAAAAAGAATTATATTCTTTTTCTAAGTCATTTCATACAACATATCAATGGACTTTCCATTAATAGTCATAGAGACTATATTCAAAACAAATAAACCCTTGTTGAAGCATCCCTTGGCTACAAGCTTTGTATCACTACAATTTTGTTAGCTTCAAATATAAGTTGCTGATCAACTTTGTTTAAAATGCACCTGACATTAAGTTTCTACACAAAGAATATACATAGAAAGCATTGAAAAACATGTTGTTGGCATAGAGGTGTCTTCATGATTTAATAAGGTTCACCTAGTTTGCTATATTTCTGCCAAGGTACTTGTCATCCATCCTCTACTGCTGCCCAATGGTAACATTGGAAAGCCTTGTGACCAACCTTTCCACAAATGTAGCACTGCACTTTAGGGTTCTTTCCAATCTTCTTGACAACTTTGTTGATCTCAGTCTTCTTTTTATGATTCTCTTTATTTTGTCCTTTCTTTAGACCTTTCGTGAACCTGTTCATAGATGAAGCATCACCAGATTCAATGAGGTTAGCTTTTGGCATAGTAACAAAAGAGGATTTATGTATATCCTTGCATATAGCCTCTTCGGTTCGCATATAGCTAATGAGTTGCTGAAGAGTGAGATCTTTCTTTTTGTTTTTAATGTAGTCCCTAAAGTCACTCCACGAGGGCGGGAACTTTTCTAGTAAGACGTATGCCTGCAGGATCTCACACATTTTCATTCCTTCATTGAGTACGTTGGTGGTTAAATTTTCATACTCGTACACTTGTTCCATGATGGGTTTATCATCAACTATTTGAAATTGCAGCCACTTCCCAACAACATACTTTTTCTTCCTAGCATCATCCACTTCGTATCTCTTTTTCAATATTTCCCAAATTTCCTTGGCTGATTTATAATTCACAAATATGCCAGATAGATTGTTCGACATGTGATAGATCAAGTGTCCTTTTACTGTTGTGTTATCCTTTTCAAATTTGCTTTTCACATCCCTAGTCCGAATTGTGGGAGATGTAGTCGAAGGCATTGTAGAAGGGGTAACGGAGGAGGTACCGGTAATGTTGGTTTCTGTCGGAGGAGGATCGGAGAACAACACATAGTCTACTTGGAGTTGTTCAAAACAGATTAAGAGTTTTTGGGACCACCGTTTATAGTTGGTTCCATCCAACGATTCCAGTTGGGACAAGTCAATAAGTAAGGCCTGTTCAGAGTCGTCACTGCTATCAGATAACATTGTGCCAATTGTTGTAGTAGTAACTTTGTTTAAGATAATTAATCTCAAACAATAAGTCTCAAGATCCTCATGAGAAATCAATCACAGAATTTTGTTATTTTATTCAATGTTGTAACTCGCTCAACCGAAATAGTTCAGCAATCCAATTGTTTTCCGAAAGTATATATCTCTAAATCCAGAAACATCAACCCAATCCAAGCAGCATTATTGGGCTACATATGGAGCATCAATAGGGCATAAAAATCAAATCACTCACAAGAAGCGAATATTAAAAATGAGGTGTTACATAGACGAAGAATGGCACGAATGGTGATGCAAAGCAAGGAAAAAAGTTGCGGAGCATACCTGGGCAAGGAAGCAGAAACTGATCGGCGAGAAGGTAGTACTGAAGCACTGTGGAGGTTCGTGGTCTTGATCGGAAAGTCTCTCTGTTAAACGGCAAGAAGAAGATAATTTATAAAAGAGTAATGCTAGGTAACAGTTTCCGTTATAAAAAAGTGTCTATTGGTTCATTTTGAATTCTAGAGGTATATTTGATTTCGAATTCGGAGCAGGATGATAAGCCATAAGAAATCATGCATGGTTTGATTTCGAATTTGGAATTCTGAGGAAGAGGATAAGTAATAACAAATCAATATTAAAAAGAGATAAAAAAGAAAAATAGAAATAGTGAAAGAAGAAGAAGAGGAAGAAAGAAAAAGAAAAGGAAAAAGAGACAAAATAGAAAAAAAAAAAAAAAAAATATATATATATATATATATATATATATATATATATATATAGAGAGAGAGAGAGAGAGAGAGAGAGAGGAAAAATGTTTCTATTCAAGACCTGTTGAAGACTGCATTTACAGACTAAAAACTTTAATCAGAATAAAAATCAACTGAAAAATTGATCTCATGATTTACTGTTCCTATAGAACACCTTTTTTTTTATCAATCCAAGATCAAAATTGGAATCTTTGTCAAAGGCTTAAATTCCATGCAGTCAACTAGAACAAATTAATAATCAGGATTGAAATTAAGCTCAATTAAAGCATGAACAAAGATGACACTTATGCACACACAACAACTAATAAGAAGACACATGGCGAGTGCAAGGTGATTTTAGTATAATATGTTTAAGAAAAATCTTTTTTTTTCGTGTTAGTGGAATTTTAGTCCGTTATGAGCCCATGAATTATTACACATAATTTTCTTTAAATTTAGGGGATACATTGAGTTCTCTCTCCCTATGTAATTTGGTGCCTTGAATGGGAAATTATTGTCACTTCTATATAGGTGGTCCCAAATTCTTTCACCAAAAGTAACATAAAAAAATATAAATCACAGTTTTTAATTACCCAAGAGTTAAATTCTCCCTAGAACATTATTGATTTCTCTTTGAACTTACCCCCCATAACCCAAATGGAGAAACACCACACAGGAAGACTGCTTTTTGGAAAAGCTTCATTTTGGAGCTCTATAAAGATACTAAGATCCCCTCTTTCAATGTGAGGTTTATCTGAAGTAGCTTCACTCTCTCGAGGCACAAAATTGTGAAGTCTAGACTTAGCCTATGCCATGAGATCTAACCTCAAATTAATCCAGGAAGATATATAGTTGAGTAATGCTAGTTGTGCCTATATGAAGTACTTATCCCATGTACATATTCATCTAAGCCCTTAAAAATATAAAAACAATATATTTTATCTTATAAAATCCTATACTCTTGAGGATAAATCCAAGGCATCAATGGTTTAGATTAACATTCATACCTAGGATAAGCATTTTAAATAGTTTAATTTGACTCAGCACATATGCTAAACGTGCAACTAGCATTTTTCTAAATAGTTTAATTCGACTCAACCATATTTTTAATAGGGGAGTAAAATATACTAAACAAGTCCCATTCAGTATATAAGACTCAGTAGCCTATCAAGACTTCTACATAAATGTACAATTTTTTGAAGAGCTACATAAATGTAGAATTAAAGAAAATCATCAAAGTTATATAGTATGAAACAATCGATATCCGCATTCAATTGGACAAGGACACCTAACCTTGTCATTATTTTCCATACTACACAAGAATTAAAATTTGAAAATTTTAAACATTTTATGAAAGGAATAAAAAAACTATAAGAACTTAAGAAGTATCAGAATTCAGAACAAATTAAATATTATGTAAAAGTTGGAAGAAATGAAAATGACTCAAGTAGGCTTCAATGTTTGTAAATTTAGTTCAAGTTTTAATGAAAATTTGTTATAATGTATTAATTATTCACAAAATAAAAAAGGATATTGTGATTATGGGTTTAAGGTTAATATTTAAACACTTTTCTCTTCCACCCATGTGTTGTTGCCTATTAGTGTGAATGATTTTTTATGGGGTTTTACATTCATTTCCTTGTGAATGAAGTTTAAGCCAAATAGGATGTAGATAAATTTTAAAAGAAATATAGATTAGAGAAATGCCAACTTTCAAAAAAAAAAAAAAGGAAATATAGAATCCCACAGGTCAATAGAGAAAATACTACATATTGATTTTTTTTTTTTTTTTTACTTATATCATGTCACTAGAATTACTACAACTTGAATGTTTATAGCATTAGGTGCATTATGTAAGCTTAAAATCCACCATACGAATATAACACTTTGGGATGTTATACATTTTTATTATGTTTACTTGTAATTTTTTTAGAGTGTGCTCTTGTTTAGAATTCTAAATCACGTACATCCATCAAATGATGAGCAAGCTTAAGAGATCACAAAATATAAGCTATAAATTTTAACTCATTTGTTTTTCCAACAAACAGCTTTCATAGCTCAGTTGGTTAGAGCACCCGTTTAGTAAGCGGGAGGTCTTGAGTTCAACTCTCAATGAAAGCATGAAAATTGGCTTTAAGTTTTTTTTTTCAACTTTAATTTCTTTTATAAAAATTGGGATTTCTGTCTCCGGTTTAATTATTTTGAGTGAAGCTGAAATACAGAAACTTACAAGTAAAAAATTAATGTATTGAAGTCTTGGTGCAAGTCTCAATGACAACTACATCAAAAGATTACAAAATGAAAGCAATAAAATTGGTTTTGGTTAATATCTTATTTGGGATTTCTATCTCCAGTTTAATTGTTCTAAAGTGTGAAATTGAAAACTAGGAACTTTAAGTAGGCAAAATTTTCCAACTTTATATCGTCAGACCTAAGACATAATTAATAACCAGAATTTTTGGTTCAGGCCTTAATTAAATCTGGATGAGAAATATTGAAAAATTGGGATGTTTGTCAGCAGTTCAGTTATTCTGATGTGTGAAGTTGAAAAATTGGAACTTAGAAGTATGCACAATTTTCCCATTTTCTTCCGTCAACCAAAGAAAACAAGTAATATTGAAGAGACATGGATCAACAGAAAAAAAAAAATTGGGATAGCAATAAAATTAAGTTTTAATTTATGTATTTTCATTTTCTAAATTTGGGGTTTCTGTTTCCAAATTTAAGAGTTCTGACGTGTGAAGAAGGAAAACAAATAATGAACATAGAAATTCCAACTAAAGGATTCTCATTTGAATGTGGTTCATTAGTACCAGGGAAGAAAATATATTACAAAGCTTTGAATACAAACTCACTCCCACCTCTTCTTTTTTTATATAAACCAAAAGTCCCCACTTGACTTTGGGGCCTCCAAAGCCTTCGACTTGAAGCAAGCATTGAACAAATCATTCAATTCAATCAAAGCAATATGCACTTTGTGGGACCAGTTAGAAACATTATTAATTGCAACTCGCCTCTTCACTGAGTTTATTGTCATATTTATGAGCATCAACAACGCTTTTACTTTTCAAGCTCTTAAGGTTTTATCATTTCATTTCCAATATGACCAGACACAATTTAACTAAATCTTTTCATTGTTTCAACTTTGTTCATATAAAAATGAAGATATTTTCTCAGCTAAAAATGTCTTATGTGACTTGGACGAGAGGGCACTTTCTATTTCTGCTGAGCTCACCATATTTTTTAAGTTATCAAAAAATTTTAAATAACATGAACAGATATATTCAAGATAGAGATAAAACAGAATAAAATATTAGAAAGAGCATTTTGTGGGTTGAGATAGGACATTTTTATGAGTAGCATTAATTAAGTTATCTAAAAAAGGTTGTCCCTTGTCCTCTGCATTTCTTGCCGACCCTGACAGGGCAGTGAGCAATTATTATTACTATTATTATTATTATTATTACTCTAGTTTAAATCAAAGATTGGAATTTCTACTAATACCATGACAGTTTTTCGTATCAAGTACATGCTATCTCACAAAATAGTCGAAGTCAATGCTATCTCATATAAAAATGTCCTTGCATGCACAAGCCTAGTTGGAAAGATGAGCCTATATATCAAATAGATATACATGGCTCTGCACATATCTACTAAACACTATTATATCTGTCCATTTCATGATGATAAAATACACTAATTTGTCAATGCAAACAAACCCATCACCATCATATCTTCTTTAGCTCTCTCTCTCTCTCTCTCTCTCTCTCTCTCTCTCTCTCTCTCTCTCTCTCTCTCTCTCTCTCTCTCTCTCTCTCTCTCTCTCTCTCTCTCTCTCTCTCTCTCTCTCTCTCTCTCTCTCTCTCTCTCTTCCAACCATGGTAGTCAACTGGGAAGTGGGAAGGATCCCAAAAGTGAGATCTCCAAACAGAAGCGCCATGGGGAAGAAAACAAGAGAGGAAGAAAGAAAAAACTGGGGACCCTTCCCAAGTGAATGTATCTGAATCTCATGATTCTCATCTCCGTTTGAAGCCAAATCCTATTTCAGATGCTAATATTTAACCTGTTTTACAGTTTGGCTGCATTTGTGAGTGGCGGGGATTGAAAATAGACTCATTCAGGGCCAAGTCTTCTCTATGATGTCAATCATCCCTTTTATACAATTTTTTCTTTGAGATTGAGTACAAGTGTAGCTTTCATGGACATAAGGCAAATACAGATCTTAAAATGGGCCATCTTATCAACGAAGCATGTATGGATTGGCACCTTTAAATTTATCTATCTATTTTAAATTATAAACACTATCATTTTTCAGTATCTCATTACTTGTCCATAGACTGTAGGAGGTGTGAGCTTAAATATATAATTCAGAGAAGTTAAGGACAATAAATAAAATAAACAAAAAACCTTCCAAATCATAATTCAAACATACTCTAAGCTTTGAAGCTTGCTTCAATTAAACACTGGAAAAGCATGGTAAAGAGAAGCTATATTAGTTAAGATTGGTAGAATATTCTTCTACTACAAGAAGATATAATTTATTAAATTCCAATACAAATGCTTATATGAGACTACTCTTCCAAATGCTTATAGATACTACTCCAAAACATACTAATAACTGTGACAAGAAGGAGAATTCACTTTCTTATGATTATAAAAAGAAAATGCTAACCTATGTGCATTACCTATGACATACCAGCCAATCCGAAACACAATTGACTAGGGTTTATCTTTTAAAATTTAAAATTTTAAAATAATTAAATATATATATATATATATATATCAAGTTTTTCAATTGACTAGTACGTTAGATAAGTACTGCAGCTTAGGTGCAGCTAACATTACTCTTATATAACGAACCTTTATAAATCTATATGGCAACTTTCTTTCACAATGATACGGAAACAGTTTTGCTTTAAAAAAAGAGAAAAAAAATGTCCTTATTTCTAATGAAGGTTTTGTCCCTTGATTGTATTTTCATCGTGAGGCACTCAAAAATACAAAAAAGAATCGAACAAAACATAAAGCTTGTGGGCAAGGCGACAAAACCTAGCTAATGAGGTTCCAGTTGACTATCTTAATTTATATGTAATGAGACAGAGTAGAGATTAGGTAAGGATTCCAGCTGAATCCCAGCTTAAATCCCTTATTTTTGAGTGCCATCTTTCTAACGAACTTCTTCAAAAGAAACATCAAGCAAACCCCAGATCATGAGAGACCAAATTTTCAAGTCAATTCTTCTCATGTGCACACCATGATCATGTACACTTGAAGCTAATGATGATTATTGCTTTCAATTTATTATTGGCATGAATAATGGAACTAAGATATGCAAAGTGGATATAACATCCCAATAATTAAATCCACCGAGGTGCCTTAATTATGAGATAGGAACCTCATCCCATAATTCTCTTCAATTCGAAACCACCCCAATAAATGTTTCTCTTCTTAGGTATGCACCGGAACCTAAATTAATTCCTCCATCTAACATCGGACTTTTAAGGTATCGAAGCTTTGAATTATTTGAACTTGTGACCTGCTCCCAATACTTTTTGATTTTTCAGCCCAACCTAGGAGGAAGTCAAATTGAACCATAAAAGGGAGATTTTGGTGGGGGGCTCCAGCTCTCAAATTTCCCAACTTGAAGTGCTATCCCAAAATTACTTTTGTCACTAATGGCTCACTTGAATGTTTGTTACTTTACCCCATGTCAAAACTGTCGGCTTACTTCATTATCTCATTTAAAACAGAAATTATCTTTGTACAGACAATATTATACAAGTGGGCCATGGGTCTCTTAATAACACAAAGGTTATAGTCTTCTGCTCTGTATTCAACTAATCTTCCATTAGTCAAGAGGTAGTTGTTGGGAAGCCATGAAGATGATGCAATATAAGAAAATTTGGTGACACTTGGAACATTGAAGTGCGTCAATGTCAACACCCCAATTAAACTCTAGACAATGCAATGCCATATGTACTGTGATATCTAAATATCTATACTTTTTAGCCCTTTTATATAAAAATTAAAAAGACCCAACCAAGATGTAGGATATATGCCCCACAGTGGGAGGGCCATGTAATGATCCCCTATAGAGCTTCCAACCATATGTATCTATCATGGGGTCACATTAAGAAATGTCAGACATGGCACATGTCCTCCCACTCTCATGTGTTCATGTCTTTCAAAGGAAGCGGCTCACGGAGAAAAAAAAAAAAAAAAAAAACCAGCAAACCTTATCCTTCCCACTCCTCTGAATCTCCGATCCACACTTCCCTTCCTATAGAAAGAAAGATATCTCCCAAATGGTGAAAGATCTTCGTACCCAATAGAATAACCTTTCCCCTTTCTTCATGCACAAGGTCTCCTTTCAGAGGCCAAAAGATGTACCTCCCCCTAACAAAAGTTTTTGATATAATAATGGGAGAAGCTTTAGCCTTTATGTACTGTCTGCCCAATGCACAAGTACCCTTTTTAATTTTCCAAAGGGAAGGTTGGACGGACATGCCACAAAAACAACTCTCTATGTGATGCCATGCGGAAACATCTCAACACAAGGGTGAGTATCAGACTGCAAAGAAAAAACAGGGCTTGCTTTGTTTAATCAATCTCCCGTCCTGGATTTTTATGAAGAAGATAGCATGTTCCCGACAATGGCAGGCTACCCAGTTCCGAGCCCAAACTCCAAACCGTCCTTCCTCGGGATTTTCAATACTTGCTCATAACAACCAAAACACCAAGCTTTTCCGTTGGAGTCAAATCCAGGCGAAACCATCCATTATTACCCCGCCCTGAAGGAAATGTAGGTGGGAGTCGTTGAACACCTCAGGCGGAAAGAGATGAAAGCTGACTCTGAGAGAGAGAAAAGAGGCTAGTGGGGGCACCACCCTAGTTATTCTCTCCCCCGTTTTGGATTCAAGATCTGAGGCGTTTTGAATTAAAAAAACAGACCCTGAAGATCATATTCGTCCATGAAACGGGAAGACGAGGATCACTGTAACATGGGCTGGTGACCCAAAAGCCGAAAAGTGATACCATTTGAGAAAAAATTAACCAGCTCCTGCTGGGGAAGAGAAAGAGCAACACATGGGGTCCCCCCCGGCTCTCCATTACAGAACAAATTAACACCCATATGAGATGAAATAGCTTTTAGAAAAATCATATTCAATTAATATACATTTCGTGATTATTTACAGGTTACACAAGTGATGGCCAGCTTTTTCTCTATGAAAAAAACCATGTTAACAAAACTAGATCCCAAGCACCTGTGGGATGAAAAGAAAGGGGGGTTTTTGTCAGTCTTCTCTCTCTCGTTCTTGCTTCTTCTATGTCTGCTGCAAATGCACGGCCAGGCCTCCGGCAGCTGTTTTTTTTGCTACCCGGGTCCTCCACCAAACTCTGGAGTACTTCGGCACACATAATTTATGCAACAAAAAGGAAAAAAAAAAATTACAGTGTGACCGGAAGAAAGCATCTTCTCAGACATCCAAAGTTTGCAGAAAGCATGTTGTTAGACATCCAAGTTGCAAAACTTGCCGTCCATCCGGTTCTGGACGGCTTTAACAGCTGCAACTCTCGCAGCAGTGGCTGCACGATTCGCAGCCATGATAGCTTTGCTCACTTCCTCTTCCACTCGAGGAACTCTGATGGCTTTCTCTGCTATTCTTCTAGCAGCCTGGAAAGAATATGAGTGAAACAATTAGAAACCGGGCTACCCAAAAAAAAAAAAAAAAAAAAAGAAAGAAAGAAGAAGAACATCAAAATTTTCACAGCAAAAATGATGGATTAAGGACGTACTTGAACAGGCCGGAGGACTAAATCAGATGAGGGCGGTAAGGGGTTCTTCAAAACTCCAGAATCCCACTCGCCACTCTGTGTATCACCATTCCTGAAAGTATACATCCCAAATCCCTGTTTCCGGCCTTCATGCCATGACCCTTCATAGCAGTGGCTGTTGGCAAAGTGGTACACGCCGAAACCATGAATTTTATCGGCGAAATACTCCCCTGCATATCTATCCCCATTTCTGCAAGAGTTTAATTTTCTGCCCATCAGACATACTTTCATGGTAACAGAAAAGGATTTTCAGCTTGAACAAATGGGAGTTTTTCAAGGACCCGAAATGAAATTCAGAAAAAGCACGAAAATTCGGATGAATAAATGTGTCATTCTTCCAGTAATTGAGAGCATAATAAAGATGCCACACTGTTCAGTTGATCTGTGTATCCAGAGAACATAAGCAGGAAACGAACAGTGAACCGTGCAAGAAATAAATACCAAGACATAAAAAGTCTCTGGTAGACTTGAAAGAATGGGTGTGTAAGGCACAGTATTTACTACTAGGTTAAATTTTTCTCCCCCCAGAAAAAGGAAACGCAGAGACGATCCATTGCAAATTCAAACCGTCCCATCCACTCATCATTAGACGTGAAATTCTGGGTCCTTTTGAACAAGCGCTAAGAAGATCAAATTCCAGAGTTTTCTCTCCGAAAACAGAGAGATTTCCTCTCAAGAAATAAAACAGAGAGATTTCCTCTCAAGAAATAAAACAGAGAGATTTCCTCTCAAGAAATAAAACAGAGAGATTTCCTCTCAAGAAATAAAACAGAGAGATTTCCTCTCAAGAAATAACGGCGAAAAAGGTAAGGGAATATCAAAACAAGGTTTCGCAGAAGAACAAATCGAAAGGAATTGCCTAAGAAGGGATTAAGCCGAGATATGGGAACTGACCGGAAGTGATAGCAGCCGATGCCGTGCTTCACTCCGCACTTGAATTCCCCAACAAAAGAACTTCCATCGGAGCACGTCTGGGTTCCGACTCCATGACTCTGTCCGTTGAACCATTCTCCGGCGTAGCTATCTCCGGTGTAGAACCGATAAGCTCCGTATCCATGTCTCATCCCCTGCCGATACTGGCCACGGTACCGGCTCCCCCTCGCCCAGCTCTCGATCCCGTACCCGTCGTACCTTCCGTCGACCCAATCCCCCTCGTATCTCCCGTTCAAGAAATAATTGTAAACCCCACTGCCGTTGCATTTACCCTTGTGGAACTCGCCCTCGTAGATATCCCCATTACTGTAAAACTCCACCCCTTCCCTCACAATCTTCTTCTTCCGATCCTTGTTCAACGGCACCGAATCACCACCGCCCCCGATAGTCCACTCGACGGAGACGCCCTTGGAGAGACAGCTCCTTTTCCGGCCCCGGTCCTCCCAGAAGGTCTTAACCCCGAAGAAGCCCCTTTTAGCCAGGAAGGCGACCACGACGAGAATCGCGGGGACGAGCAAGTTGGGGAAAACGGGTATCTCTTCCGTGACATAGAAGAAGAAGAAGAGCAAGAAGGCGGTGCCAGCGAGGACCCTGATAGCGCGATGGGCGGAGGCGGCACCGCCGGCCGCGGCGGGGAAGGTAAGAGGCCTCTGGGGTTTGGGCTTCTCCAAGGTCTGGGTTTGAGACTCCTCGTCTATAGCCGAGAGGCTCTGAATGGACGACCGAACTGTCGGGGAACGAAGAAGAGACGAATGAGTTCTCGTCAGCTTGCTCTGGCTTTTCCCTTCCATGGCGATACTTACTTACCCCTCAACCTCTTCCCCTTTTTTCACAAAGTCGCCGCCCTGTATCGGGAGATTCTTATAACAGACATCTTCTGCAGGAACTCAGCGAGGAACCCAGGTCGAACAGAAGCAGCAGATTCAAGATATGAAGCGTACAGATCAGCAGAGATAAAATCTCAGAGAAGAAGCAGGAGCAGGAAAAAAGGGAACCTGGAATGTTAAAGAGAAGGACAATAATAAAAACAAAACACGCTAAAAGAAGAAAGAAAAAAAAATTTCAGAAGCTGTTTCGGGGACCGGGTTTTATAATTAGCAGCGACTCGGCCGTCGCGGGGAGAGCGAGCGAGATTTCCAACGGACCGCTTCTCCTTTTCAATTTCAGCCGTCCAGTTCTCATCCGACGGCGACCGCTTTTTCTCGCTGTGGAAATGAGCGCCCTAGGATCGGACGGCGGCGATTTTCTTATCTCAACGAATATGGACCGTTGGCTCTCGGTCGGTTTTGATGGGAAGATCCGGTCGTCGGATCTGAGATCCGACAGCACGTGTAAGGGGTCCGTCCCCTCCAAGGCGTGTACTTACTAATTTCTTGAGCGGCACGAATGTGGCCTGAAAGGTCTGTATTTTTTAGAGCCGGCCCCCCCCCCCATGAAAGAGTAGGGCCCGTGGACCTCTAGTCAATAAAACTCAACTCCTTGAAACTAGTATTTTTACGATAAATGCAACATAATATAAATTGGCTAGTGGCTACACTTACTTTTCATTTTTTATTATTTTATATTTCTTTTATATCATGTATATTTCAAATAATTTATTGATATTTTTAATTTCTAAATTTTGATCTTTTTAATGTAATTATAGTATATATAAAGGGTAAAATGATTGAATTTGAATCTAAGGTTCTTTCTATTTTTACTAATTATTTCACATTTAAGTATATCCAAAAAACTATAATATTTTATTAAGAATAGTGAAGAGGGTTTTTTTTTTTTATATATTATTATTATTATTATTATTATTATTTTGAAGAGATTTATTATTTTTTTTATTATTTTAGATCTCCTATTCACTATAAAATGTAGTAGCATTTCCCAAGCCTCAATCCCTTACAAGAAAGAATTTGAGAAATAATTAAGGGAATTCGATACAAAAATCCAAAATACATATATTAGAATTTGATGCTCTAAAGCTTAAACACTAGTTAAACACATAAAATACCAATTGGAATTGTAGGGATACCTTTAAAATTTGATAAAATAAAACTAGACATATACATATATGTTGATGCTACAAGTTGCACTGGTTTTAGTTTGGAGTGTGGTGTACTCATTAGATGTGGACCCTCTCAATAATTCTCAGAGGGAGCATGCATATGAGAGTAGCCATTCATGTTAGATGAGCAGGCACTTTATCAAAAAGTATTATTTTCCCAGTTTAAGTTATTAGGTCTTAAAGTTGCTTAAAAAGTGTTTCTAATTCTAGAAACATTTAAAGAGAAGGAGCGCCTGAGCCTTTTTTGTCTTGTTGTTTTGTGGAATGCACAGCTTAGTGATTTAACACTGATGTCTTGGTATGATACATAAAAATAGAAATAATTTATATATATATATATATATATTTTTTTCTTAAAAATCTTCATGGTAGAGATGGGTGGTAGGGGTATTTATAGATGAATTCCTCTTATAAGAAAAATTTTATAGTTTATACAAATCACGGATGGCTCAACTTCCTAATTTTGAATTTTGGCAAGAATTATGTTGCTATTGAGCTGCTTACCACCCTTACCTTTTAACTACCAATAAATCGGAAAAATAATTAAAAGCGTATGAACGTAAGTGTGTTAAAATATAATAATTTCTTTTTATTTTATTCTTTATCCACGCGTTCATATTCATATCTTATTCTCATTCATTTTATAATGATAAAATTATATTGTAAAGAAGTATTTTTGAGTATTGGTGTGACTAAAGTGATTTGTGTTCTTAAATGAAGAGAAATAGAAGGTGGAACAGGTTAGACTTTGACAAAAATAGTAATTAGAGGTTTAATAGAAAAGTGAAAATTTATAATAAAGTTTACACAAAACCTAAATATACTATTCAATTTAAATATAAATAAACATTTACTATTACCAGATTAACTCATTTAAGCGCAAGGAAACTTTTACTCATATTTATTATTTAATATAACAAGCAGTTGCCTTTTGGCTTAAAAATAGCGGGTTACAGAACCAAGTGCATCTCTAGAAGAGGCTAACTTCCCTACCAGAGAACAACTACAACTACCCTGTTAGGTTCATTGTTAAAAGAAAGGGGAAAGACAATAGATACGTTTGTCAGGATATTGGATGAGCAAACTATTTCCCTCCTTCTAATCTCACTAACTTGACAGATCAAGTATCGTTTACAGACCTACCAAAAGCTCTTCTGGGTTGCAGAGAGAGACTTATTAAACTGAACCCCATGCGTATCAACAGCTAAAAAGAATGTACTCGGATACACCCTGCAGAAATATGATCAACTTGACCTTTTTTCATGAAAAGAGAACCGCTTCCAGTGAAAACTGACGATTTAAGGTCGGAAATCTCATGTCAAATCGATTAAAGAAAATATGGCAGAGTCTAAACTATTTTCATTTGAAAAAATAACAATGTCTATCAATAAAATTGAGGATCATACGTTCAAATCACGTCAAAGTGATCCCACATTATTGTGCACTACTTCCACTCGACAGCTAGTTTAGATGCTGCTAGTAAAGTTTACACTTTCCTCAACTTCTCTTTCATCCTTTGAACTGCAGATCTCAGAGTCTCCTCATCCTTGCAGAAAGTGAATCTCACCAAATTCTTTCCCTCCTCAGGATTGAGGTAAAACACACTGGTTGGAATTGCAACCACACCTACATGCTTAATCAAGTGCTCACAGAATGCAATATCATTCTCCAACCCAAAAGGAGTGTGATCCACCACAACAAAGTAAGTCCCCCTTGACGGGTACACCACAAAACCAACCTCCTTGAGACCCGCCACCAAAATTTCTTTCTTTGCCAAATAATCTCTCCTCAGTTCCTCATAATACGAATCTGGAGCTCGCAAAGCTGTTGCGGCCGCTGATTGCATTGGTGTTGAGGTGGCAAAAGTCATGAAAGCATGCGCCTGCCTCACTCCCCACGTCAGATGCTCAGGTGCAATTGCCCAGCCTATCTTCCAGCCTGTTAAAGAGAAGGTCTTCCCAAGAGAATTAAGAGTCACGGTTCTCTCATACATTCCAGGGAGAGATGCCATAGAAATATGATCAGCTTCAAATGCTAGCTTATCATAAACTTCGTCCGTGAAAACCAACACATCATTCTCCTTGCAGAGAGAAGCGACAACTTCAAGTTCATCTCTAGTGAACATCTTCCCAGTGGGGTTGTGAGGTGTGTTAATCAGTATAGCACGAGTGTTTTTTGAGATTGCAGACTTGAGCTCATCAAGGGGAACCGCAAAATCAGGCGGGCGGAGAGTGATAGGTTTAATTTTCGCGCCTGCCATAGAAAGAGTTGCTTCATAGGAATCATAAAAAGGTGCAAAGAGGATCACCTCATCACCGGGGTTTATTAAACCCAACATGGTGGCTGCAATAGCTTCCGTGCACCCAGATGTCACAGTGACTTCCTTTTCAGGGTTCACCACAAGGCCCGCATCCTTTCTGAATCTATCAGCTATAGCAGAATTTAAGTCCGGAACTCCATAACCTCTTGCATACTGATTTTTCCCTTCTCTGATAGCCTGGATGGCAGCTTCTTTGACGAACTCGGGACCATCAAAATTGGGAAAACCTTGGCCAAGGTTTATTGCTCCATGTTTGATGGCAAGAGAACTCATTTGGGTGAATATTGTTGTCTTAAACTTCTCTAACCGCTTTGAGACCTGGCAAAAAGAAACAAATTTAGTCTCCTCAACCTACATGTTAGCCACATAACATTGAACTTATTAGAAAGGAAACATAACAGTAACTGATTCAGTTGGAAACAATTACTGTGACAATAAACAACAAAACAAACTTGATTCCACTATAAACACACTCTGCAGTTCCGGATTCAAAGAATAAAATATATAAAAAGCAACTGTTAAGTTTGAATCATAAAGAAAATAGTAATTATCTGTTTATCAGAAGGAATTGTCCATCATGGAGAAATTTGCATATGGATCTAAATTAAGGATGCAGAAGAATCAGTTGACAGGTTTATCAGCATAACTAATCAAAAGTATCAAAATTTTCTTTCCATCATAATCTCATCTTAAAAGACAAGACTACATTAAAGGCTCTACTAAGAGAGACCGCATTAAAGGCATGACCATAGCCTAGTGTTCAAGAGGACATAACTTGGTTGTGTCTGGCCAGTATAACTATGGTAGCTCAAAATAGATTTAATGAGATGTCAAAGAGGACTGTAAAGAACTTAATCTATCTTTAGAATTGAACAACTACAAATTGCAATTGGTTTAAGTCTCCACAGGGTTATAGGCCAGGGGCTTTAATGGAAGCACTCAGTACAAAAAAAAGTTAAGAAATATTTTAACCTAATTTTCTTGTTCCAGAAAAGGAAAGAAAGTGAAGAAGGACAGAAAAAAAGACCAAACAATTACTGGAAAAGCTTAAAAGAAGACAAAGTCCAAAAGTCAGGCACGTTTCTCAGAGCAAACTCAGATAAGACCTCCAAAAACCTTCCAAATAACATCCATAACATCACATAGTCTTGTAAAAGAGAGCTTTTGGGGCACACTCAATCTGAGCTGGGTAACAAGTACTTCGTCCACACTAAAAAATTGTGCTTCCATTTGTTTCTTTTGGATTGAATAACATAATGGTTGATGTCTAGAACATCACCCTTAACAATGTATAGATTTCTTAAGGCAAAGCTATTGCAATTTGAAATAGTTAAATAAAAACAAATTCATCATAAGATCATCACAATCAGCACTACATCCCCAACCCAAATGAAAAACTGGTTCATGTGATCAAGGAAAGATTTAAAAAAGGGGGTACGATAACAATATGCTTAGATAAAAGGGCATCTATGCACCACTTGTTCGATGTGTTGGAACTTCAAATTGATACCTTCGTTTAAAAGAGGAGGATTTTGGACGCAGAGACAAACGGTCTAAAGCCCGCATGATTAGAGTGTTGATAGAGTAGAGGGGTTCAGTTTTCTTTCTTTTTCGTTTTCTTCGTAATTTGTTAGCTCCATTGTATATTGGGCCTTGCTAATATGATGAGACACAGGGGGCAAAGGAGAAAAAGATTTTTTTTCCCTAAAAAAATTGACAGCCAAGAATCCATCCATGCATCCCATAAAACACCCACCCAAGAGTAAAACGAAAGAGCAGAATATTAGGCAAGAAACAACACACAAAAAAAGACGTAAATTTTCCCGACAAAAATTTTACAAATAGGACTCGTAAACACATCAAGCCAACAAGCAATCAGAGAAATTAACCCCAAGTCCGCGGGAAGGAGAGGGAAAATAATACATCCCACAACACTAGCTTAACCCTAAAAATCAAGAATCCACAGCACTTAATCATTACGATGCTCTTACCTGCAAGGGCCGAGGGGTGATCTGAGTAGGCTGTTCCGATTCCAAAGAAGCTTCATTCTCAGTAGCGACTGCAGCAGCGTTAGCCATGGGAACAGAGGTGGTGGTCGTGGCGACTGACCGCTTCCAATGGCAGGCACCGCGATACGAGGATGAACGGAATCGCGTCTGTCTGAATCCGAGTGGCTTCAGCATTTGAAGGCCTGGAGCATCTGGAGAAGGAAAGTGCGCCCACGTCAGCATCACCAGGCGGCTTCGTGGTTCACTCCGACGGCTGTAAGGAACGGAAACCTCCGCCGCGCGCGGAGTGAACCGGGACGGAATTCGCGGCCAGGAGCAGATCAGACATTCAGAGAACGAAAGAAGGACCCACCTAAGCGCGAAGAGTCGTGATATACGCACTGCGACATTTTACTGTCGGTCTTTACAGTCTGATGTGGACGTCTTTTGTGGCATCCACGTCAGCTGCCCATTTGGCAAAGAGGGAGAGAGGGAGAGAGGCCGGAGCGGGAGAGGGAGAGAGGCCGGAGCGGGAGAGGGAGAGAGGCCGGAGCGGGAGGGAGAGGGAGAGAGGTCGCCGAGCGGGAGGGAGAGGGAGGGAGGCCGCCGAGCGGGAGGGAGAGGGTGGAGGCCGCCGAGCGGGAGGGAGAGGGAGGGAGGCCGCCGAGCGGGAGGGAGAGGGTGGAGACCGCCGAGCGGGAGGGAGAGGGAGGGAGGCCGCCGAGCAGGAGGGAGAGGGAGGGAGGCCGCCCGAGCGGGAGGGAGGCGCCGCGGCGGGGCGGCCTCGGCCTCCCTCACGTGCCGCGGCGGGGCGGGGGCGGCCTCGGCCTCCCTCACGCGCCGCGGCGGGGCGGAGGCGGCCTCGGCCTCCCTCACGAGCCGCGGCGGGGCAGAGGCCGCTGATTGGGAGGGAGAGGAAGGGGAGGCGCCGCGGCGGGCGGCCCCTTCCTCTCCTCCGCTCGGCGGCCTCCCTCCCTCTCCCTCCTGCTCTGTCCTCTCCCCTCTCTCCCGCTCCCGCTCCGTCCTCTCTCCTCTCCCTCCGTCCTCTCCCTCTCCCACTCCGGCTTCTCTCCTCTCCCGCCCGGCTCTCTCCCGCTCCCGCTCCGGCCTCTCTCCTCTCTCCCTCTTTGCCAAGTAGGCAGCTGACGTGGATGCCACTTAAGACATCCACGTCAGACTGTAAAACTTCGAAGTACTGATATCATTTCTCAAGCGGGAATCACTGGCTTTTATATATTCTTGGAAACCGGAAGCGGTCCCGTAAACGGTACCCGATTACCCGTAATATGGTCCACCAGACTACTATTTTTACGAAGAAATAGTGAAATAGACCACCACTAAATTCAAAGAAGACCCACTTACTACTAATATAAGCAAATGAGAGTATATTAAAGATGTGAAATTAAGAGAACACATGAAGAATGCCAAACAAATAAGCTGACATTTAAATAATAATTACATACCCTTAACATAGGGCAATTTTGGGGGGTAATTTTGGGTAGATGACAAAATTGCTGGGAAAATTAGGAATAACTTACCATTTTAATCGATAACTTTAAAAAAAGGAAAATGCTAGCTGTACTTACGCCCCATTTTGCCAATCTAAAATGCAGCTCTCTAGGGTTTATCCTTTAGGATATAAAATTTTATAAAAAAATATTTTATAAGTATTTCAGATTGGTTGGTACATCGGATGGGTAGTGAGTGCACTTAAGTGCAGCTAGCATTACTCAAAAAAAATATTTAGTCAAGGGTTGTTTGTTGAATAAATTTGTGGAACACAAAATTGCTAGAGCTCTACGTGAGTTTCTTCCTATGTCTATGGAAGTTAAGAGTTTACAAAAGAACTTCATATGGAGGATTGAAGAAAGAGTGCTAAATGTTATCGAACTAATTAGACTAAAAACTGTACAACTCTTTGGGAGGGACTCAAAAAAACAAAAAAATGAATGCTATAGTATAAGTATTGGGGGAGGGACTCAAAAAATGAGAGAAACTCAAATAAAGGCTATAGTAAAGGATCATAAGGTGGGAAAGAGAGCCGATTGATCAATATCTAAAACGAAAATGTTATCTGCACCTATGCACAATACCTATCTGATGTACATGACATAACCAGTTAATCCGAAACACAGTTGTCTAAGGTTTATCCTTTAGAAAATAAGATTTTATAAAATAAAATAAAAAATTATAATATTTTTTCGGTTTTATTATTGGCTGGTTACGTCATATATGTCGAATTGTTACAACGGCCTAGGATGCAGATAGCATTACTCTATTTAGAATCATAGGTACTTTTTTCTCCTCCTTTGTTGCAAGTCTTGATTTCGGCTAATGTTTTTTCCCTTTGTTGCAACTCTATCAGATCTTCCGAGTCTTTCTTTTACTGCTCCACTAACGCTTTTCCTTAATCTCAACAATTTCTCTCATCTTTGACTCTAGTTTTGCGAGTCCCTAAGCT